>PVIW01001896.1:74417-256208 GCA_004026585.1 Noctilio leporinus | reverse complement strand
CATGGTGTATGATCTTTGTAATATACTGCTGAATCCGATTGGCCAATATTTTGTTGAGAATTTTAGCATCTATGTTCATTAGAGATATTGGCCTGTAGCTTTCTTTCTTAGTTGTGTCTTGCCCTGGTTTTGGGATTAGCATAATATTGGCCTCATAGAATGAGTTTGGGAGTCTTCCCTCTTCCTGAATTTTTTGGTAGAGTTTGAGGAGGATAGGAGTTAGTTCTTCTTTAAATGTTTGGTAAAATTCTCCTGTGTAGCCATCTGGTCCAGGGCTTTTGTGCTTTGGGAGATTTTGGATTACTTCTTGAATTTCACTAGTTGTTACTGGCCTATTCAGGCTTTCTGCTTCTTCTGGGTTCAGTTTTGGTAGATTATACCTTTCCAGAAATGTGTCCATTTCATCCAGGTTGTCATATTTTTTGTCATAGAGTTGTTTGTAGTAATTTCTTACAATCTTTTGTATTTCTGAGGTATCAGTTGTGATTTCCCCTGTGAAACTAATTCTTCTTTAAAAAATTTTTTAAAAAACATTTTAACTGTTTTGTACGAGAAATATTTACCACCATTCCCTCATACACTTTAAACGAGCACAGGGTTGCACTAAAATTAGGGGCTAACTTCTCTCTCTACCCACAGAGCAATCTCAGAAGCTTTTCTGCACACTTCTAGACCTTCTTGGGACAATGGTTGAAAACTGTTTCTTTAAACTATAATCAAAAACTAATATTAAACAAAAAAGGTTACAAAACTTATTAAAAGGGTATTACTTTACTAATTAGGATATTTGGTTAATCAAAATGATTTTTTTTGTAAATTTAATTTTATTGTTGTATTATATCCATCCCCTTTTTACTCCCCTCTGCCCCCTTCCCCACCCACCCACTCCCCCTTAATGTCAATCCCACTTGTCCATGTCAATGGTTCTTCCACACTAGGTTCTTGACTAAACTGCTTCCCTTCTTTGCCTCTTCCTCACCCCTCCCCCCAACCCCCTTCCACCTGCCCACTGAAGGCCTATTCACTGTATTCATGTACCTGGTTCTGTTTTGCTTGTTTTTTGTTTTGTTCATTATTGTCCTGTAATAGGTGAGATCATATGGTATTTCACTAAGCATTATACTTTCTAGTTCCATCCATGTTGTGGCAAAGGGTAGGAGTTCCTTCTTTCTATCTGCTGTGTAGTATTCCATTGTGTAAATGTACCAAAGTTTTTTGATCCAATCATCCACTGATGGACACTTAGGCTGTTTCCAGCATTTGGCTATTGAAAATAGTGCTGCTATGAACATAGGGGTACATAAGTTCTTATGAATTGGTGTTTCAGGATTCTTCGGGTATAGTCCAAGTAGTGGAATGGCTGGATCAAAAGGCAGTTTCATTTTTAGATTTTTAAGGAAACTTCATACTGTTTTCCATAGTGGCTCCTACATTGGGTACATATATGCTTACCAGAATTATTTCTTCTTGATGGATTGTTCCCTTAAGTATTATGAAATGTCCTTCTTTATCTCTTTTTATGGCCTTCATCGTAAAATCTATTTTGTCTGAAATAAGTATTGCTACTCAGCCTTTTTTTCATGTCCATTTGCTTGATATACATTTTTCCATCCCTTCACTTTTAATCTGTGTCAATCTTTTGTTCTGAGGTGGGTCTCTTGAAGACAGCATATATGTGGGTCATGTTTTCTTACCCACTAAGCTACCCTATGTCTTTTCATTGGCGTATTTAATACATTTACATGTGAGGTTATTATTGATTGATGCTTGTTTATTGCCATTTTCTCACTTTGTACCTGTGTTCCTCTTTGTTTCTGTTTCTTCTTTTTTTTTTTTTTTTTCAAAGCAGACCCTTCAGCATTTTTCGCAATGCTGATTTGGTAGAGATGTATTCTTTTAGTCTTCTTTTGTCTGGGAAACTCCATATTTCTCCTTTTATTTTGAATGAGAGCCTTGCTGGGTAGAGTATTCTTGGCTGCAGGCTTTTGCTTCCCATTACTTGGAATATTTTTTGCCATTCCCTTCTGGCTTGTAGTGTTTCTGTTGAACAATCATTTGATAGCCTTATTGGAGTGCCTGTGTACGTTATTTGCTGTTTCTCTCTTGATGCTTTTAGGATTCCCTCTTTGTCTTTGAAATTTGCCATTTTAATTAAAATGTCTTGGAGTTGGTCTGTTTGGGTTGATCTTCATTGGGACCCTCTGTGCTTCCTGAACTGGAGTAACATTTTAATTCGTCATGTTAGGGAAATTTTCTATCATTACTTTTTTGAACAGGTTTTCCATTCCTTGTTTCTCTTCTTCTGGTTTCCCTATGATATGGATATTATTGCTTTGCATGTTGTCCTGTAGCTCTCTTGAAACCTCTTCATTCTTGTTCAGACTTTTTTCATTCTCTTGTACTGTCTTGGAATGTTTTTCTACATTGTCCTACAACTGGCTGATCCTGTCCTCTGCTTCCTATAGCCTACTGTTGATTCCTTCTACTGTATTCTTCAATTCAGAAATTGTATTCTTCATTTACCCCTGGCTCTTACTGATAGTTTTTAAGTCCTTTTAATGCTGGTGTAGCTCTCAGTATGTTCCTTTTAGCTTCCCTAGAGTTCTCTGTAATTCCCTTGGAGTTGTTTATAGTTTTCTTTGAGTTGGCTGGGTTCATTGAGCTTTTTTATCATCATTCTTTTGAATTCCGTATATGATAGTTTGTTTGCCTCTGTTTCATTTAGTGATCTTTCTGACAATTCTTCCTTTCCTTTTGGTGATAGACTGATTCTTTTTTCCCCCATTTGGGTGTCTTTTGTTGCTTGTTTTTGTCTTGGATTAATCTGCTTTGCTTCCCTGCCTTTGTGGAGCACCCTTCTGTGTTAGGAGATTTGCGGAGTTTAGTGTTGCAGTTTCCTAATTTCCTCCACTTGTTGCTCTTGGGGTGGCCTTTATGTCATGAACTTGGGCTGTCTGGTTGTGTTTTGCATTGGTTGAATGTGTTGCTCCGTTCCTTCCAGTTGGCTGATTGAGAGACTCCTTCTATCCTGTCTCATACACTGTTTTTGAGCTGCTCCTAAAATAGGGATTAATAATTCATGTAGCTCTCGGTGTAACTCAGGTGCTTGAGATTAGCAGAGATCCATTTCCTAAGTCTGCCTCTTTTTCTTGGTCAAACCTCTGCAGTCTATAGTCAAACTGTAGGGTCTTGGAGTGGCAGGGCCTATGGATGTCACAGTCAGGGTTGATTCTGAGTGCCACCCCCCAGGTCGGCTGAGCCTCCAATAGCCTAGCTGGGTTTCTACACTGCGGGTGTTTTGGGGCCCGCCCTTCTCTCACTGTTCTGTGTGAAGACCTGCAGGGTGCCTCTGTGGTATCTATGGCTGATCCTCCCCTTCCAGCTCCTGGAGGAGGTTCCTGCCTGCAAAGGGCACCTGGTTCCAACTCAAGGTGGCCTGCAAACTCGATGGCTCCTGTGATGGCTGGCCCTACCCCTGCAGCTCCCAGAGAAGGTAGCTCCTGTCCACAAACAGCACCTGGCTCCCCTGGGGCAAAGACTAACCTTCCAAGCAGTCCAGCTCTTTGAGGAGGTTTTCAATGTCTCCTATGCGATGCATGTCTGGCTCCCCAGGGGGTCTGCAGCGCAGTTCGCCTGCGAACTCTATGCCTCTCCCTTCAGTTCCTCAAGGAGGCCTTAGTTGCTTGCAATGGGCACGCCAGTTGCACCAGTTGCAAGTTCCTGGCACGCAGTTTCGAAGTTTTGTGGGAGCCGGTGTGGGTGCGCAGGGTTGGGCCTCCCCCCTCGCAGGGGCTCCAAGCTGCCCTCTCCCCAGTGGCTCAGTAGTACCATTTTTGGCCCTCTCTCCGCTCTGGCCAGTGCACTTCCCCACTCCCCAGCTCCTGCTCCCTGCATGTCTTTCTTTCTCCGCCTCCCAGAGGCGCTTCCTCTCTCTCACTCTCCAGAGTGAGGCTCTCACACAGTCCCTCCCCTGCAGGAGTTCAATTCCTCATTCCCTCCAGAGTTTGCACTCCCTGTCCACACTTCACTGCTCAGATTTCTAGTTACCAGGGTGCCTAAAGCTGTCTTCAGTTAGAGACGCCCCTCTGGGCAGAGCCGCCACTGCCCAAAGCCAACCTCGGCCTGCTGGCTGGTTTGAAACCACCTCACATGCTCTCCTGTAGGTCTCTGCTGCCTATGGGCTGTGCACCCCCGAGTCCAGATGCTTACTGCTCCAATTCTCAGGGACCTGCAGATGTCTCGTGCTCCCTACCCTATCCTCCAGCTGCTATGGCACTCAAAAATGCCATCAACACTGCTCTCTACTCTGTTGCCATCTTTTCTCCCCAAGATGATTTCTGATTCTTATCAGTAACTCTAAATTTGAAATGCCACTGAATTTATTGAAAGCAATAATAAAACAAAATATTTTGCTATGCTGGGTATTTTATTAAATTTGAGCTATTTTTGTTGCATTTAATTAATCTTAAATTGTACTGAAGTAGAATAAATTCAACAATGTACAAGTCTGAATAAAGAGAAAAAAATGGTTCCCAAAAAGGATTAAAAGAAGGTTAAGTTGATGACTACTAACAAGTTATATAAATACCTATATCTTATTTAGGCAGAAATCTGCCACTGCTGAGACTTTGTCTCCTGGAATCTGCTCAGTCAGAGGCCTGAAGGTAGAGGGCAAACACATATCCAGCCCCATAGGCTGTTCTGTCTGGTCTGTCATATACCCTAGGTATGAAAAGGGGAAAACCAGAGACCCAACTGGATCTCATGATCTTCCCATTTGGTATTATCATCCTTACACGATGATAAACACAACAGGTAAGGTTTGTATAAAGTATTTCCCACCCACAAATTTTGTTCTGGACACAGGCAGAAAGGCAAAGTAACTGAAACAGAAATTAAAGAGTATTACGAAAGTATCAAGTCAGCATAATTTCAAAGCTACATGACAGCTGTGAGAGATTCAGAAGGATCTGGGAAAGAATCGAAGCATTTCTACACATAGCAATCAAGAGATTTAATAACTATCCTATGAGAAGTATAACCCTTCTTTCCATGATAAATTGAAAACTGGAAAACAAGGAATTACTATGTTGGAAAGTTTTTCTTAGAAAAAATTATCTGAAGATATAGCCATTAGGGTTGGTATACATATAAGTACAAGGGTAGGAAGTAACTGACCTTTCAGGTTCAAACATGGCTGAAGTGAACTACTTTCTTCAGCACACTTAAGAAATAACTATTAAGAACTCTAGAACCAGAAAGAAATAAACTGGAAGCCTTGACTGTTATCTACCATTTGGGAAAACTAAGGATGAACATTCAACTCTTCCCCAAAACAATTCTCACTGCTTTGAGAACACATTAACCTGGCCTAACTTGACTGACTAGCATTATAAACAGAAATAATCGTATTTTCTATCTTTTCAAAAACAACCAATTGAAGTCCAATAATACTCTTGAGGTATTCCTTTTAAGAACACTCTTATAGCACTTGGAAATTGTTCTACTTACTCTGCATCCACTTCTGGTCTTTTACACACACAATGAAACTTGCCACCAAAATCTATATAAAGATCCTTCTCCACAATATGAAAGATTCTTCCAATGACTACTTTATCCTTGACAGGTCCCATCTGAGTGAGAGGAGAGTGTCTCAGCATAGATGCAAAGGATTCCACATTTTTCAGAGAACCCTAAATATGAAAAAAGACATTAATATGCATATAATGCAATATAAAGGTATGATACTGTGTGTATAATAAAGTCTTACAGGGAAAAATTTTAAAAGTTTATCTGCTGTATATTTACATTTTGTAGCAATAAAAAGAAATAATTACATAAAATTTAGCTTTAGGAAGGCCAGGTAAACTCTTCAACTTCCTTTTTCTCCATTTCCTGTGTGAAGAGGAACCAGAGAAAAACAGGCATTTGCACTTGATAAGGAATAGCTTGAACAGGGCAGCCCAGAATGGAGTCTGGCTTGTGAACAGGGTTAGAAGTGGCCTTTAACACTTCTCTCCATGTAGGAAAGGACTGGAAGTCTGATCACAGGAGGGTACAAAAGAAGGCAATGGATTTTATTTTTAGTACCCACCTTCTGCAAAAAAAATGCCTTCTAATTAAGGTTTAGAGAAACAATTCTTTTAATACAATTTTAACACATTAAGATAAAAATGTCTTTTGATAAGCAGGCAGAACACAAATTCATTATGCAATATTTTAAAGGTTTCACCTTATAATTTTCTTGAAAGGAAAAACAGCTTGTTTAATTGCTTTGTGCTGCTTATTTCTAGGAGCCATTTTACATATTAAATTTACTTGAGTCAAGGCTGAAAGAATAATGCAGGCTGATTACTTTTAAAAATTTACAACATTGTTTTCCATTAGTACAGATTTGTGCCTTTGATTCATCTTTAGTTTGTGTAGGGTGTGATATGTGTGCACCTTGGCTCACACTAAAGAAAGTTTATTTGAGAGAGTTAATTACAGAATATTAACAATTTTATCCGACTATGCATGCCCTGTATCTGGGACAAGTTTTACATTTGTTTTTTAAGAGAGATTACTAAGAGTTTGATAGTATTCTTACTTTAAAAACTCCAAACCATTATTTCTGACTTAATGTTAATGCATATAGTACTCCCCAGATGACAAACTCAAACGCAGGCCTGGTGGGGCCTGGTAAGCAGATGAGCACATGCCAGGCTTACGTATAACCACTATTCATCTCCAGCTACAACTAATCCAGTGTTGCCGTGTCTTTTGATTTTCTAAGAAAAGCCAGAAATCCATATAGTAATGTAAAATTTCCAATTTTTAAATGTTTACATTCTACAAATAAGTTTTTCATTTTATAAATCTAGCAAAAAATACATTTTGGCCCATGAACCCAAAGTTTACAGGGTGTGCGCGATACATTGGCAATAACTTTGCATTTCCTTATTTCATGTGCTTATTAATTTTGGAAAACTATGTCTCCATGGTTATGACTTAACATCATTGTTTCAGATATAAGGTATTAATTTCTGAGAGCAACCATCGTGTCAAAGGAATACGATGTTAGAGCAACCATAATTTCTGGACTGCATGCAGGGCCAACTGCTAAGGAAATTGTGGACTTCAATAACATCCCTTTACATACAGTTGACAACCTGAAGAAGGTGTATGATGCTGATCCTGATGTCGCCACACCAACAAGGAAAATGCATAAGGTATACTAGGATCGCGCAAGTCCAGATATTGTACACAGAATCCAGGCGGTCATCAGTGAAGATCCAGGAAAGTCAATGCACTCCATAGCAAGAGAACTGCAGATGTCAGGTGCAATGGTTCCCAAGATTATTGTTGAGGTATCAGATACAGATGGTATATTCTTAGAAGAGGCCAGTTTATGACACAGTAGACAAAGGAAAGGTACTTTGAAAAAGCAGGGAAACTGCTAACAACATGGAAAAATACCAAAGAAAAAAACCCTCTGATTTTCTTCTCCAATGCAAAGAATTTTCAGCAGGACCAAATAGTCAATGGAAGAAACAACAGGTGGCTCTGTGAGAGTCTTAATGAAGTCCCACTTGTCATGAAAATGAAATTTCCTGCTACAGGGATGATGTTGGTGTTGTCAGCAATGAAGAAGATATCAAGAGCTGGCATTTTCACCACAAGGCTTGAAGGTGACTGCTGATATTTACTTTGATGTTTTGAGAGAAGTAGTTGTACCATGGATGAAGCAAGTTGCAAATGGATGTCATTTTATCTTCCAACAACAGGGTCACCAGCACATAACGCCAAAAAGGTGCAAGAATTTCTCAGTGTCAATGTTCCTGAATTCTGCTCAAAGGAAATCTGGCTGCCTATTTACCAGATGCAAATCCTTTAGCCTATTATGTATGGAGCATTTGTGGGAGAGACGTTAATAAACAACCTCATTCCAATAAAGAGGCTGTTAAAGCTCTTATGATTTAAAACATCATAATGTCCAAGGATAAAGAAAAGTTAATTAAAGTATGCTCAAGATTCTGAAGTCAAATCAAGTCTATTATTGCAGAAAATGGAGACTTTTTCTGAACAATTAAAAAAATGACTATGTTTATGTATAAGAATAAATTTATTTCAAAATATAACACTTTTGTGGTATGTTGTTTACTAAAATTTAGTCACTTTTTGCATGTACCCTGTATAATCTTTGCCTCAAGGGGAAAAAAAACAACAAACATTAAAATGTGTTTGGCTGATGCCAAATCCCTTAGAGGCTAGAGGGGATGCAGTGACAGATCTGTTTCAGTGGGCTGAAATATACTGGGGATGAATCCTCAGCACATAAGGGTCAATCCAAAACAAAAACAAGTCAGTAGACCTAGATGCCAAGTAAAGCTAAGAATAGCCTGGAATATTATACTTTGAGCCATAATAACAGTTTCATAACTCCACACAGTAATAATATTAACAATCCATAATCAAGCATCTTAAAAAAATAGTTCTTTATTGCAGAGAGTCAAGGATGAAACACATTCTACAGGATCAACACACACATAGCTATGAATTGTCCTCTACAGGTAATGCAAAGGAAGTCACCAGCGATGAGAGCAGCTACTACAACTCTCTCCTGGGAGCCCCAAATCATCCACAGGAGCTGCCACCAGAGTAGCTGAGAAGACCACTGCTCATGGTAAGAACTAGAGGGTCTGATCCTGCCCACAATCAGACAGGGTTCTTCCCACTTTGCCCTATGACCTGCTTTCACATTACCCCTCCCCTGTGACTGATAGCTTCTCCGTCTGTTGCTCCTCCTTTACCCTCCCTTCCCCTCCACCCCCTTCCTCCAGGGTTTTCCTTTGAGAGACTTTCAATTGAAGCCATGGTCTAAATAAAACAGCTTTAGGTGACAGCAGAATCCAGCAGTAAATCCAATAGTTAAACATTTATTGAAAATAATTCAACCATCACTAGGGACTGTTCGTAAAAAAAACAATCTCCTTTATAACTGTGAAGAGATGTTTGAGCTAAAATTAGTATGACAGTGCATGGTATTTCCCCTTAGGTTTCATAAAATAATTGATGGTTCTCAAATATTTAAAAAGGTATCTTGAGATGTTTAGTAAATCTGTTGTGAATATATATTACATTATAACCTTTACAAAATTATGAATAATTATTTTTATTAAAGTATATTGACATATATTAATTTCAAGTATACAACACTGATTTGTAAATTGTACACACTGTGAAATGATAACCACAATAAATCTAGTTAACATCCATAACTATACACAGTTACTAATTTTCTTCTTGTGATGTGAACTTTTAATACCTACTCTCTTGGCAACTTTCAAATATGCAATAGAGTTTTATCTATAAATCAACGTGCTATATATATATTACGCCCTATGGTTAACTTAACCGAAAATTTGTACCTTTTGGCCCCTTCACCCATTTGCCCACCTACACTCACTTTCCATCTCTGGCAATTACCAACCTGTTCTCTGCTATTGATGAGCTTGGGTTTTTTGTTGTTAATTTGGAGGATTAGTTTGTTTAGATTTCACACACAAATGACATCATAGTTGTTTTTCTCTGACTTATTTCACTTAGTATAATGCCCTTTAGGTCCATCCATCTTATTATAAATTATAAGATTTTCTACTTTTTAATAGCCAAGTATTTGATGGATGCTTGGCTACTGTAAATAATGCTGCCATGAACAGGGGGGTAGATATACCATTAAAAGTTAGTGTTTCCATTTTCTTTGGGCAAATATGCACTAAGTGAAATTGCTGGCAATATGGTAAACTTATTTTAATTTTTTGAGGAACCTCCACACTGTTTTCCATAGTGGCTTTAAATTATTTGCAATCCCCACAACAGTGCACAATGGTTCTCTTCTCTTCCACATCCTCACCAACAGTTGTTAATTCTTGTCTTTTTTGACAATAGCCACCTAATAGGTGTTAAGATGTTATTTGGTTGTGATTTTGATATGCATTTCCCTGATGATTAAGTGACGCTGAGCATCTCCATATGTAAGCTGTTGGTCATCCACATGTCTTCTTTAGAAAAATGTCCAGACCTGACCATTTTTAAGTCAGGTTTTATTATTATTGCTATTGAGTTGTAGGAGCTCTTAACATATTACAGACATTGATTACTTATCAGGTATATGACTTGCAAATATTTTCTGCCATTTCAGTTTGCCTTTTTATTATGTTGATGGTTCCTTTTGCTACAAGAAGCTTTCTAAGTTGATGTAGTCCCACTTGTTTATTTTTATTTTTGTTGCTTCAGCTTTTCATATGCAATTTTTAAAAATCATTATTAAGACTGATGTCAAGGAGCTTACCACCTATTTTCTTCTATGAGTTCTATAGTTTAGGGTCTTATGTTCAAGTCTTTAATCCATTTTGAGTTAATTTTTGTTTATGGTGAAAGAGTGGTCCAGTTTCATTTTTTTGAATATAGCTGTCCAGTTTTCCAAACATCATTTATTAAAGAGACTATCCTTTTCCCATTATATATTCTTAGCTTCTTCATCATAAATTAATTGACATCGTATTGTGGGTTTATTTTTGAGCTCTCTATTCTGGTGACCGCTGGATTAACACCTGAATTTGCTTTTCAATTGTATCCTTACTATACTTTTAGGAAACTATATCAAATAATCAGATAAAGCCCTCCTTTAAAAAATTCACAGTGTAGAACCATCTCTGAATTCCCCATTTACTTGTCAAATGGCTTCTAAAAATAATAAATGTAGCATAGCAACTACCTCAATCCATGTTGAAAACCAACATTGTTAGCTCCTCTCCTGCTGATGCTGACACAGAAACTATAGGCCCATTGTCATCTACAGGGTGTATCACAGAACTAAATTTCTAACCCTGGTTATGAAAAATGTTGCAATAAAGCTCATGTATAGTTTTCATAGGTAAAGGAGGTGGCTTAGAGTTGAATGCTTTAAAAATTGTTCACAGGACTTCTGGTCAAGATAGAGGCGTAGGCCAACACAGCTTGCTGCTTCACAAACCACATCAAAATCACAGCTAAACTATACAAACAACCATCCATCCTGGTAGGAGATGCGGAAATGTGAAGATGTGGAACAGGCTGGTTCCACACCTACGGATAAAAATTTGGGAAAAATATCTTAGGGGCCAAGAGTTCCAATCCCAGACCAGAACCCCCCAGTCCAGGGTTCTAGTGCCAGGAAGATAAGCCTCCCATAACTGGCTGTACAAACCAGCAGGACTAGAGTCAATGAAAGTAACTACTGGAATCCTAAGCAGTTCTGCTTAAAGGGGCTGCACACAAACTTAACTCAGACTCACTCCCTCTGGGGTCCAGCACCAGGGTGGCAATTTGACATGCAGCAATGGCATACAGGAAGGAAATGAATTGCCCAGCATCAGGGTGAGAGCTAGGGGACAGCTTTCTCCCAGACAGAAAGGCAGGTGGAGGCCACTGTTTCATTTCTGAGCCCTTCTCACACAGAGCCACAGGGCCAGCAGATGGGCACCATATCTGAGACTCCATAAATTTAGCAACACAATTGGCTCCACCTTGAGGAATCCCTGAGGCTTCACCCCACTCAACTTACAGGCCACCCAAGCTGTCAACAGTGGCTTTTCAATACAGATTGCTGGTCTCAGCTCAGGCTTCACATCTTCCTAAATCCTCTCAAACAAGCAAGAGACAGGCTCAGTGAGCCTCCAGCTCCTGTAACTGGCTAAGTGGCCCCAGGCCCAGTACTAGCAGCAGCCAGGTTAGATAACAACCTTCTGCTGGGCTTGGAGGCTCCCATGCGAAGCCAGTACTAGCCACCTGCAGATTGCTTGGTAGCTCATGCTGGGTGGCCCTGGGCCCTGGCCTACATCACCTAGGAAACTCCAGAGCTTGCACACCTAGGGCCAAGGAGGACCACCACCCTGCTGCACAGCTGATGCTCCACAGAGGGTGGGAGGTTGGAGGTCAGCGGTCACAGCCAGTATTTGCAGCTGAATGGCCTGGGTAAATCCCTCCCATTGATCTGCCAACAGCAACCAAGGCTCAACTACAGGAGGAGGGTACATGTAGCCCACACAGAGGGCACACATCAAGTCCCCTGTTCAATTGAAAAGGGTGGCTGTGCCACAGGACCCTACGCAACAATTACTACATTAGACCATGCTACCAAGACAGTCATAGCAGTTACCTAATATATAGAACAAACATAGGGAGGCAACCAAAATGAGGAGAAAAAAAAAAAAAAACATAGCCCAAACGAAAGGTCAGATCAAAACTCCAGAAAAAGAACTAAACAAAACAGAGATGAGCAATCTATCAGATGCAGAATTTAAAACACTGGTTATAAGGATACTCAAGGAACTTAGTGAGTATTTCAACAACATAAAAGAAGATCAGCAGGGAGCATTTTTCAATCCATTGAGATACTGCTTCTCAGCAATTGTCATCAGCTTGGCTCAAATAAACACACCACAAATTCTGTACAGATCTGAATGTTTCTTACATTGACATTAACTTGGCATAGCGTGGCATGATTCCTAAGAAGCCCCCCAGGAAACACCTTGCAGATCTGGATTTTTGCTAGGTACAAGCCCACCGTGCCACACTGGCTTCTTGTTTTGCAAAGGGTAAGCTTGGGTGAGTTTCAACTGGAATTCCAGACCTCCCTATTTTAAGGTATGAGGCCCTGACTTTATTTGAGCTGTTTTCTTAAATCCTCAGGGTAGAACTAAAGGTCTTAGGGTTGACAGAACCCAAGCTAAGGAGGGTTTGGGGGGAAAAACTGGCTGGTTTTCAACTTTGGCTTTTCAATTGGTAGTACAATTCTGAGAATGTGAAGTGCAGACTTGACAGATCTCAACATAAAACTAAAATTAACATGGGAAATCATGGCTCAGAGGCCAGAAAGTCCCAGACCCCAGCTTTTATTAATCCTCCTGGAAGGAAGCCTTGTCTTACAGAAATGGGAAGATTTAACTAGAAATGATATCAATTTAAAATGGCCAAAACGCAGTTTTCTTTCAGCAACTAAATAATTTTTATGCATGGAAAATTAGAAAATCCCAGCTCTAAAACTAAATTGAGTGAATGGGAAGTGTATATTGGTTTGGAAATTAAAAGCTTCTAGAAGAAGCACATACAAAACTTTTTTAAAAGTTAATAAGAATTTTTAAGGACTGTCTGAACTAAAGAAAGCTTCTGAAGCTAATAAATGCCAACAACCCATTCCTCCCCATCTACAACTCTGATACCAAAGTCTGACTTTGAAATACAAATACCAGGTCTCCAAGAACTCTGACCTAAACCACATCTTAAAATGAATGCAAAGTCCTTGGAAGGTAAATCTTATCAAAAGGGGATAAGGGTAACCATATCTGATCAAATCAATTTATTCATTTCTAAATTAATAAATTTTGATTAAGGTTACTGTATATCTAGATATTTTGAAATGCTAAAATGTTGATTGCTAGACAAGTCTTGGGTTCCCCCTCCTTCTGGCTTTTGTTGCAGAAGCTATGTCAAAGATCTGGAGCTGTTAATGAGTGTCTTGTTTACAAATGTTTTAGCTAGAGGTGTGTTTCTTAAAAATGAGTGTCTGTCAATAGAGGAACCTATGTTTCTACAGATTATGAAACACGTTCATAAAAGTCAATCTAGAGAATACTGGCTGCTTATTTTTGGTTATTATTGGAAACTGAGGTCTTTAAAAGTTAAAAATTCAAATTAATTCAGAAAGAAATTGCAGTTTTGGTATAGAAGGCATGAAATAAAAATACTTTTGAGGGAAAAGGAAGAAAGTGAGTTATAAAGATGGTTATTTCTGAACAGATAAGGTTTATGAAAACATAAGAGTTTGTTGTAAGTTTTGTAAAAGCTTGCAAAGGTTATAGAAGTTTGGAAAAGTGTTAAGTTTATAACCTTAAGTGGCTAACCTTGTCCTTGTCTTCTCTAGAAAATTAGTAATTCAAATTCTGTGTATGGCCTTGATGTGAATGGTTTTAATGAAACATGTGTAAGTCTGTATAATACGTGTAGTGTTTTTCCTGCTTCCAGATGGCATTACCAGGGTGTGATATTCTACTGGCCTAAAGAAATTAAAATACTTGTATAAATTAAACAGACTCCTGTGGTCTGGACAAAGTATTTAATGTGAAACATAGTTTAAGTTTGATTGATGTCTTTTAAAGTTATTACCATTAAATATGTGTTTATTTTACCCAAATTTATAAAAAATAGTTTACATTATGGTCTTTTGGTCAAGTTAGTTTATCAACGTTTAAATTTTAAGAGAATTTTTAACTGAGAAATGACTTTGAGTTGTTCCAGTGGGCCCTGGAATACCTCAAGGATTTATTCTGTCTCCTTATGGAGGAAAAATTTTAAACTAATTAGGCCTATCTGAGATGCCTGAAGTTACATAGGAAGCTTTGCCAAAATGAGAACTATGTTCTATTTGTATACTTTGCTTTCACCTGGGAAGATTAAAAGCTACAACCATGGACACAAAAGGAAAGTACAGTATTTAGCTGATGCTGCAGCTAGACAGGCAGTATTAAACAGCAAAATTATCTAGACTTGAGAACACTCCTTGATTCCTATTAAATCAATAAAAGTTCGTTTCTAGTTCCAATGAACAATTGCAAAGAAAAAGAGAATACAGCTATAAAAAGGGGAACCTTTGTCCCAAACAGATATGGTTTAGACCAATCAGAAACCGATCTTGAATGTGTAGGTCTTCCAGCCAAGATGGAGGAGTAGATAAGTAGGCTGCATCTCCTTCCACAACTGAGAAGGAATACAACTACCTCAAAACTAGAGACAACCAGAAATTACAGAAAACTGAGAGGTACGGAAGGCCAACAAACAGATATATAAAGAAATGCTCATCCAGACAAAGGACACCCACAGTCCTAGAACGTCCGCAGACCCACCAACTCTGGGAACCACAGCCAAGACAACGGATTGAGAGTCCCATTTAGGAAGTGGGAGAAGTGCCTAGAAAAGGGATGTGATATTGTACTGGCCTAAAAAAATTAAAATACTTCTATAAATTAAACAGACTCCTATGGTCTGGACAAAGTATTTAATATGAAACATAGTTTAAGTTTGATTGATGTCTTTTAAAGTTATTACCATTAAATATGTGTTTATTTTACCCAAATTTATAAAAAAAATAGTTTACATTACGGTCTTTTGGTCAAGTTAGTTTATCAACGTTTAAATTTTAAGAGAATTTTTAATTGAGAAATGACTTAGAGTTGTTCCAGTGGGCCCCGGAATACCTCAAGGATTTATTCTGTCTCCTTACAGAGGAAAAATTTTAAACTAATTAGGCCTATCTGAGATGAAACATAAGGGAGAAATAAACAGTAAACCAGTAAAGAATGAGGAATTATGAACGGAAAAAAGGGATCAAAGATAGCGACAGAGTAGAGAGCAGTGCTGATGGTGTTCTCTAGTACCATAGCAGCTGGAGGACAAGATACGGAGCGCGAGACGTCTTCAGGTCCCTAAGAATTGGAACAGTCAGCATCTGGACTCAGGGGAGCACAGCCCAGAGGCAGGGGAGACCTGCAGGAGAGTAGGTGAGGTGGTTCCGGACCCACCTGCCAGCGGGCTGAGGTCAGCACTGGGTAGTGGCGGCTCTACCCAGAGGGGCGTGTTTAACTGAAGCCAGCTCCAGGCTCCCTGGTGACTAGAAATCTGAACAGTGAAGTGTGGATACTGAGGGCAAACACTGGAGGGAAGGAGGAATTGAACTCCTGCAGGGGAGGGACTGTGTGAGAGCCTTGCTCTGGCAACAATGAAAGGAAGCTCCTCACTGGGCCAGAGGCGGAGGAGAGGAGTCCTGCGGGGAGCAGGAGCAGGGAGCAGGAGCAGGGGAGCAAGGAAGTGCACCGCCCGGGGCATCAGTAGGGCTGAAAATGGTGCTGCTGGGCCACCAGGGAAACAGCAGCCTAAAGCCCCTGCGAGAGGAGAGGCCCAGGCCTGGGCACCCACACAGGCCCCCAGGCTACCACGGAAACTCCAAACTCCAAGCCAGGAACTTGTAGCTGGGGTAACTGACACGCCCATTGCCAGGGACAAAGGCTGCAGACACGCTGGGAGAGGCGCATCACAGAGGCATCTTAAAGGACTCCTCAGAGAGCTGGTCTGCTTGGAGGATTGGCTCTCGCCTGGGGGAGCTAGGCAGTGTTGGCAGACCCCGGGCACTTTTGGCGGACGGGGGCTGCCTCTTCCGGGAGCTGCGGGGACAGGGCCAGTCATCACAGGAACCAGCAAGGTTGCAGGCGGCCCTGCAGGGGTGCGAGGGGCCCATCACAGGCAGGAACCTACGCCAGGAGTTGGAGGGGACACCCTGCGGGCCCCAGAATACTGGCAGCCCTAAAACCCAGGTAGGCTACTGAAGGCCCAGCCTACCTGCAGGCTGACACTCAGAATCAGCCCTGACTGTGACACTCAGAGGCCCTACCACTCCAAGACCAGCTAGACTGTAGACTGCAGAGACCTGACCAAGAAAAAGAGGCAGCCTCAGGAAATGGATTGCTGCTAATCTCAAGCACCTGAGTTATACCGAGAGCTACATGAACTATTAATCCCCAACATATCCTTTTCAAAAGTTAGTTCTCACATATTTTTAATCCCCCCCTATCTCAATCCACCTAAATACCCAAGACCCTCCCCTACTCTAGATTTAAAGTCTATTCACTCTCTGGCTACAACGCATTCCCATCATCAATCTAAGTATTCCTCCCTTCCCCAGCCACCTGAACCCTTTCTTTATTCTTTTCTTTCTTCCATTTTCTTTTATTTTCCTTCCTTTTTTTTTTTTTTTTCTTTTCTTTTCTTTTTTCTTTTCTTCCTGTTAAAGCCCACAGGTCCTGGCTCCACCTGACCCAATCAGAGATCTTAAAGGGTGAACAGACACCAAACCCTTTCTTTATTAATACTGGTTTTTCTTTTTCGTTATTTTTTCCTTTTTTTAATATTTTTTTCTCTCTCTGATATAAGCCCAGAGGTCCCGGCTCCACCTGGACCAATCAGAGATCATTACGGGTAAATAGCCACCTAAACCCTTTTTGCTTACCATATATATATATTTGTGTGTATATATATATATATATAATTCTGCTAAAAGCCCTCAGGTCCTGGCTCCATCCAGACCAATCAGGGATTATTAAGGGTGAACAGCCATCTAAACCCTTTCTTGTTACTATTATTATCGTTTTATTTCTTTTTTCCTTTCTATTTTTCTTTTTTTTTCCTTTTTCTTTTTTTCCTGATAAAAGCTCACAGGTCCAGCCTACAACCAGACAGCCCAAATAAAGGACACACCAAGAGAACAAGTGGAGAAAATCAGGGAGACTACAACACTGAACTCCACAAACCTCCTAACACAGAAGGGTGCTGAACTAAGGCAAGGAAACAAAGCAGGTTAATCCAAGGCAAAAACAAAAAAATAAAAAGCAAGCAACAACAGATACCCAAAAAATGGGGGAAAAAAAATCAGTCCATCACCAAAAGGGAAGGAAGAACCCCCAGAAAGACCACCAAATGAAACAGAGGCACCCAAAATATCAGACAAGGAATTCAAGAGAATGATGACAGAGAAGCTCAATGAGCTCAGCCACATCAAAGAAAACTAGAAACAACTCCAGGAGAACTACAAAGAACTCCAGGGAAGTTACAAGGAACTTACTGAGAGCTACAACAGCATGAAAAAGGACATAGAAACTATCAATAAGTACCAGGAGGAAATGAAGAATACAATTTCTGAATTGAAAAATACAGTAGAAGGAATCAACAGTAAGCTAGAGGAAGCAGAGGACTGGATCAGCAAGTTGGAGGATAATGTAGACAAATACTCCAAGATAGTAAAAGAGAATAAAAAAAGGCTGAACAAGATTGAAGAGGGTTTAAGAGAGCTGCAGGACAATATGAAATGTAACGACATCCATATCATAGGGATGCCAGAAGGAGAAGAGACAGAAGGAATGGAAAACCTGTTCAAAAAAGTAATGATAAAAAATTTCCCTAACATGATGAGTGAAAACATTAATCAAGTGCAGGAAGCACAAAGGGTGCCAATGAAGATCAACCCAAAGAGACCAACACCAAAGCACATTATTAATAAATTGGCTAATTTCAAAGACAAAGAGAGAATCCTAAAAGCATCAAGAGAGAAAAGACAAATAACATACAAAGGGGCTCCAATAAGGCTATCAAGTGATTATTCAACAGAAACAATTCAAGCCAGAAGGGAATGGCAAAAACTATTTCAAGTAATGGTAAACAAAGGCCTGCAACCAAGAATACTCTACCCAGCAAGGTTCTTATTCAAGATAGAAGGAGAAATAAGGAGCTTCCCAGACAAAAAAAGACTAAAAGAATACATCTCTACCAAACCAGCATTGCAAGAAATGCTAAAGGATCTGCTTTAAAAATAAATAAATAAAATGAAGAAACAGAGAAAGCCAAAGAGGAATACAGACACAAAGGGAGAAAATGTCAATGAATAAGTATCAATCAATAATAACCTTAAATGTAAATGGATTAAAGGCACCAATCGAAAGACATAGGGTAGCCCAATGGATAAGAGAACATGACCCACATATATGCTGTCTTCAAGAGACCCACCTCAGAACAAAAGATCGACACAGATTGAGAGTGAAGGGATGGAAAAATTATATCAAGCAAATGGACACGAAAAAAAGCTGGAGTGGCAATACTTATTTCAGAAAAAATAGATTTTACAATGAAGGCCATAAAAAGGGACAAAGATGGACATTTCATAATACTTAAGGGAACAATCCATCAAGAAGAAATAACTCTGATAAATATATATGCACCCAACATAGGAGCTCCGAAATATATAAGGAAAATCTTGGAAGACTTTAAGAAAGACATAGACAGCAACACACTAATAGTAGGGGATTTTAGTACCCCACTATCAACAATGGACAGATCTTCCAAACAAAAAATCCCCAAAGATATTATGGTATTGAACAACACTCTAGAGGAAATGGACCTAACTGATGTATACAGAGTCTTTTACCCCAAAGAAGCAAAATACACATTCTTTTCAAATGCACATGGATCATTCTCCAAGACAGACCACATGGTATGACACAACACAAGCCTCCACAAATACAGGAAAATTGAAATCATACAAAGTATCTTCTCAGATCACAATGGCTTGAAACTAGAAACCAATCTCAAGGGAAAAAAACAAAAATTCTCTAATTCATGGAGACTGAACAGCATGCTTTTAAGCAATGAAGGGGTTAACAATGAGATCAAAGTTGAAATAAAAAAGTTCCTGGAAACAGGGGATGGCAGTTTTGGTCGAAGAAGCTCCGGCAGCCCCTATGGTGGTGGCTATGGATCTGGTGGTGGAAGTGGTGGATATGGTAGCAGAAGGTTCTAAAAACTCAGAAGAAAAGGGCTACAGTTCTTAGCAGGAGAGAGAACGAGGAGTTGTCAGGAAAGTTGCAGGTTACTTTAAGACAGTTGTCCCAAATGTATCAGAGGAACTGTAAAAATCTGCCACAGAAGGAACGATGATCCATAGTCAGAAAAGTTACTGCAGCTTAAACAGGAAACCCTTCTTGTTCAAGACTGTCATAGCCACAGTTTGCAAAAAGTGCAGCTATTGATTAATGCAATGTAGTGTCAATTAGATGTATCTTCCTGAGGTCTTCAATCTGTTGTAGCTTTGTCTCTTTTTCTTTTTCTTTTCATTACATCAGGTATATTGCCCTGTAAATTGTGGTAGTGGTACCAGGAATAAAAAATTAAGGAATTTTTAACTTTTCAGTATTTGTGTAGTTCAATTTTTCTACATTTTAGTACAGAAACTTTAACAAAATGCAGTTTTAAAGGTGATTCCTTGTGGGTTAACAAGTAAAGAAGATCACTGATAACCAGTTTTGTATGAATTTTGCTAAAGTTAACTGTAAAGAAACACCTGTTGACTTGCAGTTTATTGGGACTCTATTCTCCCCATTTCCAAACCATGAAATGAATGGGCTCTGATATGTGGAGAGAATAGATACTTGTATGTTTGTATTGTGTGTTTCAGATAAATAAAATGGGGTATTTAAAGAAAAAAAGTTCCTGGAAACAAATGACAATGAACACACAACAGCCCAAAACCTATGGGATACAGCAAAGGCAGTTCTCAGGGAGAAATTTATAACAATACAGGCCTTCCTAAAAAAGGTCACAAGAAGTTTATAAAAACAACCTAACCATAAAGCTGCAAGAACTAGAGGAGCAATAACAAACAAAGCCCAGAGCAAGTAGAAGGAAGGAAATCATCAAGATCAGAGCAGAACTAAATAACTCAGAGATTCAAATGACAATTCGAAGAATCAACAGGCCCAGGGGCTGGTTCTTTGAAAAAATAAATAAAATTGACAAGCCTTTATCCAGACTCATTAAGAAAAAGAGAGAGAGGACCCAAATAAACAGAATCAGAACTGACAGAGGCGAAATCACAACTGATACCTCAGAAATACAAAAGATTGTAAGAAATTACTACAAACAACCATATGACAAAAAATATGACAACCTGTATGAAAAGGACACATTTCTGGAAAGGTATAATCTACCAAAACTGAACCCAGAAGAAGCAGAAAGCCTGAATAGGCAAATAACAACTAGTGAAATTCAAGAAGTAATCCAAAATCTCCCAAAGCACAAAAGCCCTGGACCAGATGGCTACACAGGTGAATTTTACCAAATATTTAAAGAGAACTAACTCCTCTCCTCCTCAACCTATACCAAAAAATTCAGGAAGAGGGAAGACTCCCAAACTCTTTCTATGAGGCCAATATTATTCTAATCCCAAAACCAGGGCAAGACACAACTAAGAAAGAAAGCTACAAGCCAAATTCTCTGATGAACATAGATGCTAAAATTCTCAACAAAATATTGGCCAACCGGATTCAGCAGTACATTACAAAGATCATACAACATGATCAAGTGGGTTTCATCCCAGGGATGGAAAGATGGTACAACATTCGTAAATCAAGAAATGTAATACACCACATCAACAAATTAAAAGATAAAAACCACATGATCATATCAACAGATGCTGAAAAAGCATTTGATAAAGTGCAGCAACCATTTATGATAAAAACCCTCAGCAAAATGGGAATAGAGGGAGCATACGTCAACATCATAAAGGTCATCTATGAGAAACCAGAAGCCAACAACATAATTAATGGACAAAAACTGAAAGCTTTCCCCCCTAAGATCAGGAACGAGACAAGGCTGTCCACTTTCTCCACTTCTATTCAACATTGTCTTGAAAGTTCTAGCTATAGCCATCAAAGAAGAAAAAGGAATCAAAGGTATCCACATTGGAAGAGAGGAAGTCAAACTGTCATTATTTGCAGATGATATGATAGTGTACATACAAAACCCAATGGGCTCCACCAAAAACTTACTCAACCTAATAAGCAAATTTAGCAAAATAGCTGGGTATAAAGTCAATATCCAGAAATCAAAAGGATTTTTGTATACCAAAAATAAAACAACAGAAATAGAAGCGAGAATACAAATTCCATTTACCACAGCAACAAGAAAAATAAAGTACCTAGGAATCAACTTAACTAAGGAGGTAAAAGACCTGTATTCAGAAAACTATAGAACAATGAAGAAAAAAATCAAGGAAGATACAAATAAATGGAAGCATATACCATGTTCATGGATGGGAAGAATTAACATCATTAAAATGTCCATACTACCCAAAAAAATCTACGTATTGATAGCAATCCTAATTATAATACCAATGACAGACTTCACAGAAATAGAAAAAATACTTCAAAAATTTATTTGGAGCCAAAAACGCCCACGAATAGCCACAGCAATCTTGAGAAAGCAGAACAAGGTAGGAGGAATCACAATACAGGACTTCAAACAATACTACAAAGCTATTGTCATCAAAACAGCCTGGTACTAGTATAAGAATAGACTTATAGATCAATGGAACAGAATAGAGAGCGCAGAAATAAATCCAGGACTCTACAGTCAATTATTATTCAACAAATGGGGAAGCAACATCAAATGGAGTAAAACCAGTCTCTCCAATAAGTGGTGTTGGGAGAACTGGACAGCAACATGCAAAAAGATAAAACTAGACCACCCACTTACACCATACATCAGAATAAACTCAAGATGGATAAAGGATTTAAACATAAGCAGTGCCACCATAAAGGTCCTGGAGAAAAACATAGGCAGTAAACTTTTGGATATCCTACGCAGAAATATGTTTACTGATACTTCACCAAGGGCAAAGGAAATCAAAGAACAAATCAACAAAAGGGACTATATCAAATTGAAAAGTTTCTGTTAGGCTAAAGAAAATATCAGCAAAATTCAAAGGGAACCAACTGTATGGGAAAACATAATTGCCAATGATACCTCAGACAAGGGTTTGATCTCCAAAATATATAAAGAACTAATGCGACTCAACACCAGGGAGACGGACAGCGCAATAAAAAATAGGCAAAGGACCTGAACAGACAACTCACTGAGGAAGATATCCAAAGGGCCCAGAGGCATATGAAAGAATGCTCAACATCACTAGTCATCAGAGAGATGCAAATTAAAACCACAGTAAGATACCTCCTCACACCTGTCAGAATGGCAATCATCACCAAATCAACAGACAACAAGTGTTGGCGAGGATGCGGGGCAAAGGGAACCCTCATACACTGTTGGTGGGAATGCAGGCTGGTGTAGCCACTATGGAAAACAGTATGGGGTTTCCTTAAAAAACTAAAAATGGAAGTGCCTTTTGATTCAGCAATTCCACTACTTGGACTATACCGAAAGAATCCTGAAACACCAATTCATAAGAACCTATGTACACCTATGTTCATAGCAGCACTATTTACAATAGCCAAGTGCTGGAAACAGCCTAATTGCCCATCAGTGGATGATTGGATCAAAAAACTTTGGTACATTTACACAATGGAATTCTATATAGCAGAAAGAAAGAAGGAACTTGTACCCTTTGCAACAACATGAATGGAACTGGAGAGTGTTATCTTAGTGAAATAAGCCAGTCAGTGAAGGACAAATATCATATGATCTCACCCATTACAGGACAATAATGAGCAAAACTAACAACAAGCAAAACAGAACCAAATACATGAATACAGTGAATAGGCCTTCAGTGGTCAGGGGGAAAGTGGTTGGGGGGAGGGCAGAGGCAGAGGCAGGGAAGGGGAGCAGTTTAGACAAGAACCTAGTATAAAGGAACCATGGACATGGACAACAGGTGGGATTGATTTTAGGGGTGGATGTGTGGGTGGGGTGGGGCACGGAGGGGAGCACAAAGGCGATGGATGTAATACAACAACAATTAAAAAAAAACTGGAAAAAAAAATGCTCAACATCACTAGTCATCTGAGAGATGCAAATTAAAACCAAAATAAGATACCACCTCACACCTGTCAGAATGGCAATCATCAGCAAACCAACAAACAAGTATTGGAGAGGATGTGGGGCAAAGGGAACCCTCATGTACTGTTGGTGGGACTGTAGCCTGGTGCAGCCACTGTGGAAAACAGTATGGGGTTTCCTTAAATAACTAAAAATGGAACTGCCTTTTGATCCAGCAATTCCACTACTTGGACTATACCCAAAGAATCCTGAAACACCAATTCATAAGAATCTATGTACACCTATGTTCATAATAGCACTATTTACAATAGCCAAGTGCTGGAAACAGCCTAAGTGCCCATCAGTGGATGATTGGATCAAAAACTTTGGTACATTTACACAATGGAATTCTATATAGCAGAAAGAAAGAAGGAACTTGTACCCTTTGCAACAACATAGATGGAACTGGAGAGTATTATGCTCATTGAAATAAGCCAGTCAGTGGAGAACAAATATCATATGATCTCACCCATTACAGGACAATAATGAACAAAATTAACAACAAGCAAAACAGAACCAAATATATGAAATAGTGAATAGGCCTTCAGTGGTCAGGGGGTAAGGGGTTGTGGGGTAGGGGGAGGCAGAGGCAAGGAAGGGGAGCAGTTTAGACAAGAACCTAGTATGGGGGAGCCGTGGTCATGGATAACAGGTGGGACTGACTTTGGGGGAATGGGTGGGTGGGGAGTGGGACAGAGCAGAGTAAAAAGGGGATGGATATAATACAACAACAATAAAATTAAAAAAAAAAAATATATATATATATATAGTTGCAGAAAAGAAAAAAAGAAAAAAGGAGAACTGAAAAAAATGAGGAGGCTGAGGAACCTCTAGGACAACTTTAATCGTGCCAACATCCAAATCATAGTGGTGTCAGAAGGAGAGGTGGAAGAGCAAGAAACTGAAAAGTTATGTGATAGATTGATGAAGGAAAGCTTCCCAAATCTGGCAAAGGAAATATACACACAAGTCCTAGAAGCAGACAGAACCCCAAACATGTTTGACCCAAAGAGGACCATACCAAGACACATCATTATTAAATGCTGTGAAAAGGTGAAAGATAAAGACGGAATCCGAAAAGCAGTAAGAGAAAAGAAGAGTTACCTACAAAGGGGTTCCTATATATCAGACTATCAGCTAATCTCTCAAAAGAAATTCTGCAGGTAAGAAGGGCCTGGCAAGTAGTATTCAAAGTGATGAAAAGCAAGGACCTACAACCAAACTTACTCTATCCAGCAGGGCTATCATTTAGAATGGAAGGGCAGATAAACTGCTTCCCAGAGAAGGTAAAGCTAAAAGAGCTCATCATCACCAAGCCATTATTATATAAAATGTTAACAGAATTTACTTAAGGAAAAAAAGATCAAAACTATGAATATTAAAATGACAACAAACTCACAACTATCAACAGAACCTAAAAAACAAACAAACAAAAACAAAGTAAGCAAACAACCAGAATAGGATCAGAATCATAGCTATGTGGTTCGTTGGAAGGATTATCAACTGAGAGAGGGAAGAGATATAAGTGGGGAAATGATGCAGTGATTAGGAAATATAATTGGTGGGTACAAGATAAACATAGGGGCGTTAAGAATAATATAAGAAAGGGTGAAATCAGGGAAAACACGCACAACTCATGGACATGAAATAAGGAGGGTGGGGTTGCAGGAGGAAAGTGGGTCCTGGGCAGAGGGGAGCAAAGGGAAAAGAAATTGGGACAACTACAACAGCTTAATCAACAAAATATACTTAAAAAATAAAAAAGAAACCAATCTTGTCTAAAGGAGCTTAATTACCTATAATGTACTTTAACACATATACATGAGTTAAAATTAGAATCCTAAAAGATGATTTCATGGAGTAAACAATATTGCTAGGAACATTTTCCTATTGTACCTCATAAAGAATAGAGCAAATGTTCTGTCTGTCTAAAATATAGCCCAGAAAAATCATTCCACGGAGCTCAAGTACATTTCTCACTTCCTTTAGATCCAGGTATAGTAATTGTGATTTTATCTAAATGCCACCATCTCCAGAATACGAAAAAAATGTATCAGTTATGATTTTGTATGGGTTTAAGCATTCCCTTGCAGGACAGCAACAGCTTTAATGGTAGGGAAACATTTTTTTAATTAAAAATTTATATTAATTCCCAAATTGGGGAATTCCATCTAAGTCAGTAACTGGGGGACTACTTTACTAGACAAACAATGCAATTCATTTGTAATATTTGGCCTATTCTACAGTATTTTCATTGTACCTGTCACATCCAGTTCTCTGGATTAGTAGAACATACAAATAATGCAATTAAAACTCAATTAGGTAAATTTTCAGATGCCTTTATTCTCCCTTGACCAAAACCTATCCTTAGAGTACACCTCAATTTGAAATCTATGGTAAACATAGCCTTTCTCCTTATGAAATAGTCACCAGCCATGCTACGACTCTAGATTAAGGGACATATGAATCAACTTTACTAAAAGGAGACATTCTTCATTATTATTAAGGGCTCATGAACCAGCTCTTAGGCACTAATAAATTAGTAACATTTCATAGTGTGCTACTGAGAGACAAAGATTTCAAAGACCATGATTCATAACCAGGATATTTCTGTCCTTTGGAAAAGACGTTAAAGACTCGCCAACATGGTTAGAAAGTACCTTATCTGGGACATAACTGCAAATGGACATTTGCTCCTACCTCTGACACTGGCCTCCATCTATAGCAGACAAGCAGCTGCTGACCACTAAGGCCGACAGCTATCCCAAGACACCAACAAGGCCTGTATGCTCAAAAATTGATGCTGTTATTGACTGGATATATATAAAATGATTTTTATAGTTACTATCCTCCTTTTGGCCTCCTAATGGAAACAATATCTGTCTCCCCAGACCTCCTTCCTTATTAGATATAAAAAAATTAACATGGGTACCTGCTAATCTTTCCTACCTACTAAACAATGATATTCTAGTTATTAGTTATGATAATAAAGTTAACAATTTGTTGACCACACATTGGTCTTCTCCTACTATCAATATAAGCTTTAGTGCATTTTTTTCCAGATACAGCTTCATAAAATAACCATTTTGAGCAAATATCTTCAAGAACACCTCCCTGATAACTCCCCTAGTAGAACTATACATGGATCCAACCTAGATGAGTATTGCATAATTATAGAAATAGGTGATGAAAAGTTAAGAAATATACCTTCATGTGAGGGAAAAAGCTCATATTGAATAGTCCTTGTCTTCAAGACTCACAAGCCATGCTCTTGTGGCCCATGAAACAGGGGGAAAAAAACAATGGGTCCTCATTTCAAATTATTAGGATTACTTGGTGGGTAGATATGTCTGTAAATAACCTATCCTCCTTGTGTCCCTGATGACTGTGGGAAACCCTATGGAATATTCAAACTCTAGCTCATTTTGAAGTTATTCTAAGCATTTAACTATGGTATGGGAAACTCAACATTTTTGGATCTATTCAGTATACCCCAACTGCTCCCTAGCCTTAGCTACTCAATGGCAACAACATTCCTAGTGGATCCAACAACACTGGCCCTCTAAAAGAAATAAAAGGGGGATAGTTGGGGGATTAGGAGCTGGCCTTAGTATTATAGGACAAGCTGAACTTGTAGTTAATGAAGAACTCTTTATCTAAAATAGGTCAAATAAAGGGAATGCTTTTTCAAGAAGGTGGAAAAGGGTGGGAAACAGCATGGAAAACCAGTAATGCCTTAGCTCAATGGATAGAACAGACTTCACATACTAAAAAAAACTCATGCACAAACCCAACAATGGGAATATGCCTGTACTCTACCTCAACAGGGCTCACTGTCTATGCTTATGCAAATGGAATCTGAAGTAACTCTGAAACTGGTCGATTATAATGGGTGCAGAAAACCAGACCAGATATTTATGGGAATCATATGGTCCCCGCGGATTTTGGAAAATTCTGAATGGGAAATGTAACCTACAACATTGTGTCTCAAAAGCCCAGGCACCCTGATTAGATCTTAAGCTTAAATTCTTAGTACTAGTTCATCTGGCTGGCATACAGACCATCCTCAACACTAGAATATGTCCAATGGGAACTGCATGGACTGTATTTAAAAATAATGAACAGTGGGAACCCATCTTACTATTTGTGAAAATTGAAAAAGTGATTGGTTACGCCCCTAATCTATACAGAATACTGAATTCACCCAGTGCTGACCTACTGCATCTATCCTAACAATGAGCAACATCAGGTATGAGAAAGCAGCAGTTTTGCTGGAAAGATTGGAGAACTCTGTTATACTAAGATATTTTTATTTTAATAAAACCAAGTTTATGTTAAATACCACTGGAATATAGTGTAATACTAAAATCATAGGCAAACTAACTTTGAGGTTAAAAAACAACAATAACAACAGAAAAACACCTGGCTGTTGTGGTTCAGTGGATTGGTGCCAGCCTGCAAACCCAAATGTCACTGGTTGATTTCCAGTCAGGGCACATAATGGGGTTGCAAGCCAGGTCTCCAGCCAGGTCTCCAGCCAGGTCCGTGGCTGTAGGCAGGTGAAAGGCAACCACACATTGATGCTTCTCTTCCTTTCTTCCTCCCTCCCTACCCTTCTCTCTGAAAAATAATAAAAAGAAAGAACCAAGATGGTGCAGGAGTAAGTGGAGCTACACCAATCTCCTCGCAAGTCCAATCTCAAATTACAACTTAATTGGAGAGAAATCATCTGGAATAACCAACATTACACTAGCTGAAGAGACAAATTATAACCATGGACAGAACAGAAGAGGCCACTTCATCAAAATGTGACTTGTAGGAAGTGTGGAACTTGGAGAAGGCTGGCTGGACTCCCACAGGTGGCCACTGAAGGGATGGAGAAATATCCCAGCAGCCGGGGGTTCCACCTGAGAAGAGTAGGTTCTAAACCTCCAGCTGGGCTTCTCAGCCTACAGCAATAAAGCAGATAGTAAAGTAGATACTTATTATTGACAGATACTTATTCACTGACATTTTTCCCTTTTGTACCTGTGTTCCTTTCTGTCTCTGTATATTTCTTCATCTCTTTAAAGAAACCCTTTAGCATCCTTGCAATGCTGGTTTGGTGGAGATGTATTCTCAGCTGTGAGAAGGAAAAAGCTGCCAGGTTTAACAGCTAGTGTCTCTAGAACTGCTAGAGACAGTTCTTAAAGGGACCACCCACAAAAATAAACTGGCACCCACTTACTCTGGGATCCAGCAGAAGGAAAGCAGAATGGACTAGAGATGCTTAAGGAAAGCCTGGGGCAGTGGCTTTAAGAAGAGAAATTAGGGACAGCCCATGAGGTCCCAGTGCTGACCCATCCCCCATATAGGAGGTTGATCACTCTTCTCCAAGAGGCAGTAGCCTTAAGGGAAGCCATAGCCTTGCCCACAGGAATTCATTTGCCAGACCCAGTGTACCTAAGACAGCTGATCATAGGTTGACTGGATTAACAATGGAATTAATATGCCCTACCCAGAGGTGCCTAAATCTGACAGCTGGTCACAGATTAAATGGATTAACAACTGAAAGACAAAGACAGTGGATCTCTGGTAGTCTCCAACAGGCTGGCTAGGTCCAGACTGGAACATGAGCTGACGTCACCAGGGATGAATCCAGGACGAAAAAAGAAAGTGCACATCTACACCATGGAAGGTCACACCACGAAGATAAGAAGTCAAAGCTGACCAATCTAAGGAGCAACCACAAAAAAGAAGAGTCACCTAAAATGGGGAGACAAAGAAACCACCTCCCATTGAAAGGAAAGGAGGACTTACCAGAAAGATAGCCAAATGAAACAGAGACAAACAAACTATCAGACATGGAATTCAAAATAATGGTTATACAGAAGCTGAATGAGCTCAGTAAACTCAAAGAAAAAAAAACTATGAACAACTTTAGGGGAATAAAAAGGACTTCAGGGAAGCTACAAAGAACCTACTGAGAACTATACCAGCATTAAAAAGGACATCGAAAGCCCTGGCTGATAGCTCAGTGGATAGATAAGGCTCCGGCCTGCAAACCCAAAAGTCACTGGTTCAACTCCCAGCCTGGGCACATAACCAGGTTGCAAGCCAGGTTTCCAGTCTGTTCATGACTGGGGGCAGGTGAAATGCAACCATACAATGATGTTTCTCTCCCTCTCTGCCTCCTTTCCTCTTGTTCTAAAGATAATAAATAAAATCTTTTAAAAAATGACATTGAAACTACCAATGAGAGTTAGGAGGATATGAAGAATACAATTTCCAAGTTGAAGAATACAGTAGAAGGAATCAACAGCAAGTTAGAGGAGGCAGAGGATCAGATCAGCAAGCTACGTGACAATATAAAAAATATTCCAAGACAGTGCAACAAAATGAAAAAAGACCGAAAAAGAATAGAGAGCTGCAGGACAACATGAAACACAATAATAACCATATCACATGGATACCAGAAGGAGAAGAGAAACAAGGGATGGAAAACCTATTTGAAAAAGTAATGATAGAAAACTTCCCTAATTTGATGAGCAAAAATGTCACTCAAGTTCAGGAAGCACAGAGTCCCAATGAAGATGAACCCAAACAGGTGCACTCCAAGACACCTCATAATTAAAAAGGCAAATTTCAAACACAAGGAGAGAATCCTAAAAGCATCAAGAGAGAAACAGCAAATAACATGTAAGGGGGCTCCAACAAGGTTATCAAATGATTATTCAGCAGAAGCAATACAAGTCAGAAGGGAATAGCAAAAAACATTCCAAGTAATGGAAAACAAAGGTCTCCAACCAAGAATACTCCACCCATCAAGGCTCTCATTCAAAATGGAAGGAGACATAAGGAGTTTCCCAGACTAAAAAAAAGGCTAAAAGAATACACCTCCACCAAACCAGCATTGCAAGGGATGCTAAAGGGCCTGCTTTAAAAAGATGAAGAAACATACAGAGACAGAGATGAACACAGGTACAAAGGGGGAAAATGTTAATGAATAAGTATCCATCAATAATAAGCTTAAACATAAATGGATTAAATGCACCAATCAAACCACACAGGGTAGCTGAATGGCTAAGAAAACATGACCCACATATATGTCCAGATGGCTACACAGGTGAATTTTACTAAACATTTAGAGAAGAGCCAACTCCTATCCTCCTCAAACTATTCCAAAAAATCCAAGAAAAGGGAAGACTCCCAATCTTTCTATGAGGCCAATATTATTCTAATCCCAAAACCAGGTCATGACATAACTAAGAAAGAAATCTACAGGCCATTATCTCTGATGAACATAGATACTAAAATTCTACAAAAAACCTACCTCAGAACAAATGATTGACACAGGCTGAAAGTGAAGGGATGGAAAAATATATTGCAAACAAATGGACAAAAAACAAAGGCTCGAGTAGCAATACTTATTTCAGGCAAAATAGATTTTACAATGGAGGCCATAAAAGAGACAAAGGACACTTCATAATTCTTAAGGAACATAATTCACCAAAAAGATATAACCCTTGTAAACATGCATGCACCCAATACAGAAGCACCCAAATGTATAAGAAAAATCTTGGAGGACTTCAAAAAGGATATTGACAGCAATACACTCATAGTATAGGGGTTTTAATACCCCATTATCAACAATGGACAGATTTTCCAGCCACAAAAACACCAAGGATATTGTGGCATTGAATAACACTCTAGAAGAAATGGACTTAAGTGATATATACAGAACTTTCCAACCCAAAGCAGCACAATACACATTCTTGTCAAGTGCACATGGAACGTTCTCAAACACAGACCACATAGTAGGACATAAGACATGCCTACACAAATATAAGAAAACTGAAATCATACCAAGCATCTTCTCAGATCACAATGGCTTAAAACTAGAAACCAATATCAAGGGAAAAAAACAAAAACATTCTAATTCATGGAGACTGAATAACATGATATTAAGTAATTAATGGATTAACAAGGAGATCAAAGAAGAAATTAAAGTTTCTAGAAACAAATGAAAATAAACACACAAAACCCCCAAACCTATGGGACACAGCAAAGGCAGTCCTCAGAGGTAAGTGCATAGCAATAAAGGCCTACCATAAAAGGTTAGAAGCTTATACAAATGACCTAATCATAAAGCTACAAGAACCAGGGGAGTAACAACAAACAAAGCCCAGAGCAAGTAGAAGGAAGGAAATTATCAACATCAGACCATAATTAAATGACATGAAGGCTCAGAGCACAATTCAAAGGATTAATAAATCCAGGAGCTGGTTCTTTGAAAGGATAAACAAAATCAACAAGTCTTTAGCCAGACTCATCAAGAAAAAAAAGAGAGGACCCAAATAAACAAAATAAAAAACAACAGAGAAATCACAACTGATACCTCAGAAATACAAAGCACTATAAGAAATTAATGTAAACAACTATATGACAAGAAATTTGACAACCTGGGTGAAATGGACAAATTTCTGGAAATGTATAATCTACCAAAACTGAACCCAGAAGAAGCAGAAAGCCTGAATAGACCAATAACAACTAGTGAAATTAAAGAAGTAATCCAAAAATCTCCCAGTGCACAAGAGCCCTAGTCCAGATGGCTACACAGGTGAATTTTACTAAACATTTAGAGAAGAGCCAACTCCTATCCTCCTCAAACTATTCCAAAAAATCCAAGAAAAGGGAAGACTCCCAAAATCTTTCTATGAGGCCAATATTATTCTAATCCCAAAACCAGGTCATGACATAACTAAGAAAGAAATCTACAGGCCATTATCTCTGATGAACATAGATACTAAAATTCTCAACAAAATATTGACAAACTGGATCCAGCATACATACATTAAAAAGATCATACATTGTGATCAAGTGGGATTCATTTCAGGGAAGCAAGGATAGTACAACATTCCCAAATCAATAAACGTCAATAAACAAAATAAAAGACAAAAACCATATGATCGTATATCAATAGATGCCGAAAAAGCATTTGACTAAGTACAGCACCCTTTTATGACAAAAACCCTACTCTCTTATGATAAAACCCTCAGCAAGGTGGGTACAGAGGGAGCATACCTCAACATAATAAAGGCCATATATGAGAAACCTGAAGCCAACATCATATTCAATGGACAAAAACTGAAAGCCTTTCCCTTAAATCAGGAACAAGGCAAAGGTGTCCACTCTCTCCATTTCTATTCAACATAGTTTTGGAAGTTCTAGCCACGGTGATCAGACAAGAAAAAGAAATCAAAAGCATCCAAACTGGAAAGGAGGAAGTAAATCTGTCATTATTTGCAGAGGACATGATAATGTACACAGAAAACACTATAGACTCCACTAAAAAACTACACCTAATAACTGAATTTGGCAAAATAGGTGGATACAAAGTCAATATCCAGAAATCGAAGGCATTTTTATTCATCAACAATGCAACATCAGAGATAGAAACTAGAAAGCAAATCCCATTTACCACAGCAACAAGAAAAATAAAGTATTTAGGGAAAAACTTAATCAAGGAAGTAAAGGACCTGTACTCAGAAAACTACAGAAAAATGAAGAAATTAAGGAAGATAGGAATAAATGGAAGCATATACCATGTTCATGGTTGGGAAGAATTAACATCATTAAAATGTCTACACTACCGAAAGCCATCTATAGACTGAACAAAATCCTTATTAAAATACCAGCATCATATTTCACACAATTAGAACAAATACTTTAAAAAAACTACATGGAGTCAAAAATGACCCCGAATAGCTACAGCAATCCTGAGAAAGAAAAATGAAGTAGGAGGAAACACAATACCAGATATCAAACTATGTTACAAAGCCACAGTAATCAAAACAGTCTGGTACTGACATGAGAACAGATAGATCAATGGAACAGAACAGAGAGCCCAGAAATAAACCCAGGACTCTATGGGCAACTAATATTTGGCAAAGGGGGAAGAAACATAAAATGGAGTGCAAACAGCCTCTTCAACATGCAGTGTTGGGAGGCACATACAAAAAAATGAAATCAGACCACCAATTTACACCAGAATAAACTCAAGATGGATAAAAGACTTAAACATAAGCAGTGCCACCATAAAAGCCCCCCGCCCCTTTTATGGAGGGAAAACGTAGGCAAAAAAATTACAGATATCCCACTCAGCAAAATTTTCACTAATATATCTCCCAGGGCAAGGAAAATAAAGGAACAAATAAACAAATGGGACTATATCAAACTGAAAAGTATCTGCTCAGCCAAAGAAAAAATTAATAATTCCCCAGCCAGGGCACATAACCAAGTTCCAAGCCAAGTCTCCAGCCAGGTCTGTGGCTGGAGGCAGGTAAAAGGCAACCATCCACTGATGTTTCTCTACCTCTCTACCTCTCTCCCTGCCTCTCTCTCTGGAAATAATAAAATATTTTTTTAAAAAAGAAGTTAAAATAGAAAGAAAGAAAAGATAAACAAAATAAAAAGGGAACCAACCATATGGGAAAACATATTTGCCAATGACATCTCAGACAAGGGTTTGATCTCCAAAATTTATAAAGAACTCAACACCAGGGAGACAAACAACCCAATTAAAAAATGGGCAAAGAATCTGAACAGATACTTCTCCAAGGAAGACATACAAAGGGCCCATGGTTAAAACTAGAAATATTTTCAACATCCCTTTACGTATTAGTCTTTAAAATATGGGTATAAAGTTGTCAATATAAACCTACTGAGAAAACAAAGGGTTAAATAAAACTATATATTATTACTACATTAACTTAGCAGACTTAAAACTTACATTAAAAATATGAACCCTGGCTGGTGGCACACTAGATAAGACATTGGCCTGAGAACCCAAAGGTTGCTGGTTCGATTCCCAGTCAGGGCGCATAACCAGGTTGCAAGCCAGGTCTCCAGCCAGCTCCGTAGCTGGAGGCAGGTGAAAGGCAACCATGCATTGATGTCTGTCTCTCTCTCTCTCTGCCTCTCTCCCTACCCTTCTCTCTAAAAATAATAAATAAAATCTTAAAAAATATAAAATATAAAAAATAAATAAAATGGCCTCAAAAAAAAAAAAAAAGAGAGAGACATTTCCCCCTTACAATGAAACAAATCCGTTACATAAACTATATTTTTAGGTTTTCCCGGTGTTCTGAAAATGTAAAATATCTAATTTAAATATTCCGTGGTCTGAAATACTCTGCATTTTGAAATTAAAAGTACCAACAAAAATATTCATGAAAAAGTGAAAAGTTACATTTTAAAGACATTTGCATAAAATCTGTTTAACATATCACTAAAATGAAACTATAAACCGTCTGGTAACATCAATATTCAACATAGGTAAGCTAAAACAGTAAAATGTTATTCTCCATCTTAAAATAATAAAATGTTCTATTTTACAGCCTTAAAAATTATTGCAAATAATTTTTGCAATATTGCAAATAATTTTTTCACTGTGCTCTATCCTTAAGAAACAGTAACACTCATAAAGTAGAAAATTAATTCTTTGCTCAACTATTGCCACCCTGTGGCTATAAGACGATCAGCTACAGCAAAGCTCCCAATTGGCTTAACACGTTCTACAAATTTCCACCAACCTAAAAAGGTTAGAAAAAAATGTTTTTTAAAGAGACAAAGGGAACAGACTTAAAATATATCTGTGACTATAGTGCTATATACATGTTATATTGGTTACAAAAATGAAAAGAACTTGGTCCCAACACTGGGGGTGGGGGGGAGTAGCTGAAGAGACAGATGCATAAACCAATATTAAAGGTAATGAAGGAAAAGTAAGTGAGCAAGGAAAGAGGGCATCCTTCCACACAAAACAATGGCATACTTCATGTCATTTAAACTTCAGATTCAGCCCTGGCTGGATAAGGAGCCAGCCTGCAAACCCAAAGGTCACTTTGGTTTTCAATCCCAAGCCATGGCACATAACAGGTAGCAAGCCAGGTCTCCAGCCAGGTCTGTGGCTGGAGACAGGTGAAAAGCAACCATACACTGATATCTCTCTCCCTCCCCCTATCTCTAAAAATAATAAACAAAATCTTTAAAAAAAGCACACTTCAGAGCCTTTTAACTAGTAACCTCATAGAAATTGGAGATAAGGAATCCATGAACTGCTCTTGATTAAATTCCTACCTGCAGAGAAAGGTTCCTTTAAAGGTTAACTTCTTGGCTCTTACTGAGTATCACTTATTTCTGAGGTGCACATATAAACATGTAAGTCTGCACTTTAAGGATAAGAAAGTAAATCAATGGGTACCACACATCCAATGACAGAACCATAACTGAAACCAACCCTGTCTAAATTCAGAGTTTACACCCTGAAACAGTAATAATGTATTTCAAAACTGTACCAACCAATTTGTGAGTTAAGTACGATTACCTATGCTTAATTAGCTTATATTTATATATGTGTATATAAAATCTCTGGAAAATATACCCTCTAGCCTTCAGGAAATGAGAAAAAGAGAAAAGGGGGCTTTTACATTTCCCACAATAACCTTCAGTGCTATTTAAATTTTTTAAAGCAAATATTGCTTTGTAAAATTAATTTTTTCAAACATCCTGAACACACAATAAAGATGACCTTTATTCACCCTGTAATCTTAGGATACTCTTCAATTAAATAGCACCAGAAACTTCAAAAAGTAAAGTGAATCCCTGCCCTGGTAACTTAGGCTTTAGAGCATTGTCCCATAAACCAAAAGGTTGCGGGTTTGATTCCTAGTCAGGGCACATACCTGGGATGCAAGTTCCATCCCAGATTGGGTACCAGGGAGGCAACTTAGCAATGTTTCTATCAACATTTAGATATTTCTCTCTCTCCCTCTCCCTTCCTCTCTCCAAAATCAGTAACTATATCCTCAGGTGACGATTAAAAAAGTAATGTGAAAGGTTTTTTCACAAGGCTGAATCTCTATTGATACCTAAAAATTGCTCATATTTATCATAAGTCAGAAAAGCCCTGAAAGTTTCCAGTTAACATTTAAATGAAAACAGGTAATTTTAGTTATTACTCTTACAATTGTTTCTGGTCAATTATTATTCTGGATGAGCTCACAACTGATACGCTCAAACCTGTATTATTTTCACTTGTAAAACTGTTTTTTAAATCCAAATACGCACTATTTGGCAAATACTCACTGAGAGCCCACTAAAGGTTAAGCACTGTGCTGGGTGCCAGGCAGGTTTGTTGTTGGTTTTTTTTTTCTATATATAATTCAGCACACTACCAGCCTGTGAACTGTTGGTACTGGTCCTCAAGGAAGTAAGTCGAGTTTGTTTTTAACATTTGTGCAATATTAGGTTAGTATTGCCAGACACCCAATTTTACATATGCTGAATCTAATATTTTTTAAATTTTGGTTTGCATTTGTGTCTATTTCTTCCACTTCATTTATCTATTAATTCTATTGTATTTTACAAAAGTATTACCTGAATCAGATGGGAATTTTTTTAAGTCATTTGCAGAGAAGTGAGGTATGCTGCCAGGCTAAATTGCTTTGCTCAAGTTCATAGAGACAGTAATTCTCTCATTCACCTATCCACTGAACTAACAAACTTGTAAGCCAGGCACGAAGCAGAGAGCTCAGCCTCTTCAGTGAGAATCCGATTCCCCTGCGAGCCCTATATCGCCTCAAGAAGTCTCGAGCAAAGGAGCATTGACTAGGCCAGAGCTTGTAAATACCTCGCTAATACACAACAAAAGAGGAAAACCAGCAAGTACCTCCTCTCGTTCCAAATGGCCTGTGGGTCAATATGCACCCCACATCCTCACTCCACGCCCCACACCAGGCCCCGCCCCAGTACCTCAGCCCCAACCTCCAAAGCCAGGCTCCACCCTCAAAGCCCCGCGCCCGTCCCCGACTCTCGGCCACACCCCCCACGGGGGGCTTCCCCCGAACCCTGCCCCGCCAGGTGCGTCTCCGACACACCAGCCGCGTCTCACCCTCGTCCGCCCGAGCTCCGCCTTGCGCTGCAACTCAGAGTGCCGCTCCAGGGCGCTCGCAAAGCCGCCAGGGCGCGTTCTAGACTCCATGGACTCAGAACTCTCGCTCCCGGAGCCACTCTCAGTGCCTACGCCTCGGTAGGGCCGAGAGAAGAGGAACACGCGTAGGAAATGACTCTCGGAAGTCACGGCACGGCTCCAACACAACGCCGCCATGACAGCTCCAGCTATAACTTTTGACCTTTAACCTCCTCGCCAGCGTGCAGGTCACGGGTGGAGCAACTGAAGCTCCGCCCACTTACCGCAAAGCACTATGGACCGGCTGGCGTGCTGTAGTTGCCGCCCTCGTGTAGTTGGAAGTGAGTTAAGGCAGCGTTGGTAGACTCAAGTCAGAGGGTAAAGGTTCTCTTCTGGCAGAGATCCACTTAGTTTAGCTTGGAAAGTGTTTTTCACCCCAGGAATTTCGCCCTCCCATGCAGCCCGTGGGCCTTGTCCTGCTGTAAATTCTGTAATGCTACCATTGCTGGTCCCGCCGCCTTCGCAGGTGCCTCAGGTGGGCCCCAAGACTCGTCCCCCCACTACTCTTCAGGTCTCCGTTGGAACCGAAAGTACACACTGTCGTCTCCCTGCGGTTTCTCTGTTACATTTTGTAGTTCTTAATATGCCATATAGCTGGCCTACAGTAATTTTACCCAGCTTCTGCTTCCCTGATTTGTTAACTGTGAGGGCAGGAATTCTGTTGTTGGAGGATGATACTGTTTCAGACATTTGTGAAATCCTGGATCCAGTTTTTCTTTGCCTCTTCTGCCTTCAGTCCACCCACGTTTCAAACATACTAGTATTTCCGAGACCTTTTTGTCACTTCTACATATCTACAGTCTCTTCTAGGAAGTTGAAAAACTTAGGAAGGTGCCCCGCGCTCCCCACTTCACTCGTGAATTTTCTCCCTTTGTTTCCAATGTTAATCCCCAGAATTTGCCCACACTTCTCAAATCCGAACCTAACACCGTGCTTGAAGTTTTGAGAATTAAGCTGTCCATCCATCATCTACCCAGCAATTTTATTAGTTATGTGATTATTTATGTATAACTAGTTATCGAGGGGGAGCACCATTTCCGATTCATTTACAAGTACTTTGCCAGATGGTATTTTTATGTATGACCACAACTCCTGTTTTACTAATGCATTCATGTTCTCATAAATTGTATCATCAGACAAAATACACAACACTAGGAATACACTAACCTTGTAATAGGCCATAGTTGTATGAATCACATGCTTACAGAATTACTATTATTAGGCAACTGTAAGGTAATCCTTACAAATTCTGTAAGGGGCTTAAAATAAATTCTACTCCATGTAAGTACCCTCTTGGCACTTAAACCATTTATTTTCCTTGGCCATTACTGAAGACTTGGGTAAGCCATTTGTGCATTATTCTATCTGGCTATTGCTACTTCCTTCTTTCCTTCAGGGAAAAATGTGGTAAATTATAATGAGCGTTGGCCTGTGACCCATAAGAACCCTTAATTCTAGTTCTGACTCTAATCTTGCCCTCAGGCAAGCCAATTTAATGTTAATTTGGTTTCCTCACTTGTAAAACCAAGTTATTAGACCCTGTGTTAAATTTAAGGAAGTGTGTATAAACTTAACTACATCAGTATCTACAGGATAAGTGGGATTAGCAATATCCCAGCTCTTAAATTCAGTAGATATATTATGTTCCTTTCCTGCCTCAGCTAGATAATAAATTCCTTGAGGATTGTGGCAACAGACGTTTTGGAACAAATCTTCAAGTTTTTAATGTACAAATGAGTTCATATCAACTGATTTCAAGTTATGCTAAGTTCTCTGCCTTTGGTAGAGCATCAGAAGCATCAAATGAAAAAAACTGTAAAGGACCAGCCAAATCAACAATAAGATATCTGCACACTATTCTTGCCTATTCAAACACCGACTGTAATGACAGCTCTGATGCAGTGTTTTAACATCTTCATGGCATCTTAGGGATTCTGATCCTGCCCTACCCCTTGAACTATACCTTCTTTATTATACAGGCCTCTTTTTCCCCCTATTGCTTGCAAATTGTTAGTATGCTTTGTAAAAACATTAGTAATGGTCAGTGAGGCCTGGCTGTGATCTCATCTATAAAAAGGTAACACTGCCATGACTTGTGTGGCTTAGTTGGTTGGGCATCATTCCACAAAGCCAGTTTCATATTGAATCAGGGCACATGCCTAGATTGCTGGTTTGGTTCCCAGTCAGGGACATACAAGAGGCAACCAATGTTTCTCTCCCTCCCTTCCCCTCTTTCTAAAAATAAGTAAATAAAGATGTTAAAAATGTGACACTGCCACTCCCTTGAGTAAAATACTAAAGAAAATTGAGTGTGTTGTACAGTGCCCAACACCTACTGAAAGCTCAAAAAATTGTGGCTACTAGTGGCTTACATGGAGATTACCAGGAGGTGATTAGAACTGCATGTTTCTAAAGCATGAGTGAAAATCTGGAAAAAGGGCTAGGGCTAGCCATACATTGGAGAGAGAATAATACCACTCTAATGACACTAAGTTTAGACACAGAGATTAGTAAGATCATTATGTATTGGGTTGGCCAGAAGGTCTATTTAGTTTTTTCCATAAGACACATTTTTCACTTTCACCAGTAACTTGATTGATTTGGATATTTTGAGTATGTCACCTGTCTCCCACATGGTATGTTGATTGTTCTCAAGGTCTCGATTTGATTGCTATCCACTTCAGCTGGTCTACCTGACTCTGAAGCATCATCCAGCAAGAAATCTTAGTACGAAACTTCACAAACCACTTTTGATATGTTTGATCAGTCACAGCACCTTCTCCATACGCTGCACAAATATTTTTTTGTGTTTCACTTGCCTTTTTACCTTTCTTGAAATAATAAAGCATAACATACTGAAAATGTTACGTATTTTCTTCTGTCTTCACTATTAAAACTGCTATACAGAAATTTACCAATTTTGATGTTTTTCTTAATGTACATTCATTCATATGACAGTTCTCACAAAACAATCTAAATTGTTTTGAATGAAGTTCAAGACCACTAAGCACTAGAGCCATCTTCTGGAAAAAGAGCAAACAAACAAACAAAAAGATGAACTTTTTGACCAACCTAATAGAAGATGAGTGGGGATAGGCAATAACATTTAAGGAGTTGGAAGAAAGGAATACCAGAAAATAGTCAAACTGGAAAATCAGAACAGAGACTCAAGTCTAGAATCCACAGAGACACATTGAAATGGGAAGTGTTAAAATGAAAGATACTATGCACCTGAAATATTCAAACAACAAAATTGTTTTATGTGTGTTCTAGGAAAACCACCACATTAAAATAATCACTACCGGCCAACCTCATTAAGTAACACCAAAATGACATGAAAGTTGGCAAGAATTTTAGTTGACCTAGAGCATTTATTTAAATATGAAATCCTGGCAGGTGACAGGCATATGCAGGCCCTGTCCTCTTACGGCTTACAAATTGAGTTATTTTGGATTTTTTTATTTCAGAATATGGACATTGTGAAATCTAAGGTTTGCAAGTTTACTTAAAAGTGAACATTTTTATATATTAATTGTCACCCAACATGGTCTCTGTAATTGATCCAATTACAGTGGGAAGGTCACTAATTAATGGCCAAATGTCTTCTCATTAAGAGCAAAATCTGTTTTTTTTCCATCTGGGTTTTAAAAGCTATAAAGAAATATATACATACAATATGATTCAACTTATGGAATTCTAGGAAATGCACACAAATCTACAGTGACGAAGAGCCAATGGGTAAGTAGAAGGGGCAGAAGGGAGTGATTATAAAAAGGCATAAACTGGTAAAGGAGACAATGGATATTTTCATTATTTTGATCATGGTGGTGGTTTCATAGATGGATGTATAAATGTTGAAACATCAAATTGTACACTTTAAATTTGAGCCATTTTTATATTTCAATTATACCTCAAAAAATTATTTTTAAAAGAATAAGTATATGTGATCATGACAGGGTCTTATGTAGCATAGCCTGACGTATATAACACATACTCATTGACAAATGCCTATGGGTGATCAGTATATAGCAATAGTTGTTTGTTTGTTTAAGATTTATTTTTAGAGAGGGGGAGGAAGAGAGAGAACCATTGACTGGTTGCCTCTTAAACATGCCCTGATCAGAGAGAGGAACCTGCAGCCCAGGCATATGCCCTGACCAGGAATCAAACCAGAGACCTTTTGCTTTGAGAGGCATGTTGCCCAACCGAGCCACACCAATCAGGGCTGTTTTGTTTGATACACTGATTCTGTTTTGTTTGATAGCCGCTTATGGTTTTTCCCATGTCCAGGATATGGAGGGTCTGGAGAGAAGCCACACTTTCCCTCATCAGACAGGCAATACATACAAAAAAAGACCCATACCCAAATTATAGAATTTTATTGTTTACAAATACTATACAAAAGAGAAATAGTGTGCATTTCTTAATAGATCCAAAAAGTGATTCCAAATTAAACATGCTTTTTTCTCTATTTTAATTTTAAGAGTTACTAAGACAATAATCCAGTGAGTTCTACTCTGTTCTATTGATTACTTTGGTCTCATAAGCATAAGAATTCTTGCTTTATTTCACACAAATTCCATAAACCAAAGACATTCTTTTGTAAGGAGAAGACAATTTCAGGGGTTATTTTCTCCTCTGATGCTTCTTGAATCCTGGAATATCTTGAGATATGCTCTCAGGTTGTTTTTTTTTAAGTGTCAGACACAAAACACAGTAGAGTGGAAGTGTGAGTTCATGACATTGAATCTTCCATAAAGACCACTTTGAATATTTCTAAATCCATGTCTATTTTTCTAAATTCATCCTCCTTCTACATATGACTACTTTTAAGATGCAACTTACTGTACAGATTAAGTCATTTTTAGATTTAAGTATTATATTTCTGATTTCTTCATTCACAACCATTGCTAATACCCACATATACTCATCCCATTTTCCACCCTTATCTCCATCACTTTTTCCTCATAAGCTAAAAAGACATGAGGATATTTCATGTAACCAAAAAAATTGCCATCCTGCTCCATTTTGCCTTGTTGAAAAGATAGTAATGGCAGGATGCTTAAGTAACTGATGAAAGTTACTTTGATAAAATTGAAAGCCTAGTTGATAGAAAAACATAACAGGTATGCTGAGTAACTCTAATATTTCTATTAAAAAAAAAAAAAAAAGGTCCACTCCTGTGGGACAATGCTTCAATGACCCTTGCCTTAAATCATCTGTAAGGAAATAATTTATAATATGTGCAATGATTTAAAACAGATGACAAAATTTTAAAAGCCCCCATTTTTAAAATAGCATAGATGGCTATTAACTATTTGATACAACAAGCTGCTTCCAGACCATTGGTCTCATAATGATATAAACGTTAAGACCTATATACTATTGATGGGCAGAATTTATTAAGCTTTTCACATATAACAGCAGAGTTTCAATTGCATCTAAAGTACTAACAAAAGCTCTAATAATCAAGGCAGGCAGCGTATTATAACAGTCATTTTCAAATGTGGTTTTCATAAGATAATTTATACTGAAGTAAATCTAGTCATGCTTTATAAAAATGCTTTAGGTCACTCCAAGCTTGGCGATTAACATTTGGCATAAACAATAAAACAATCACAACTTGATAAATAACAAATATAACATTGTAGGCATAACCATACACAACAAAAGGAAAAGGTAGTAGTGATGAAGAAGTAACTATTAGAATTAATAGCACCATTGCCTCAAAGCAGGTATTTCCAAAGGCTTTGGTGCATTAGGCCCTGATACTCAGTTTTTGAAGTAGGGGCCAATGTTTACAGAATCATTCAATAATTTTTAACATACTGAAAACATATAAGTAGAAAATAAGTTGACTTGTATTAATGCATTAACTCCTCTGGCATTACCACTGACCCCTCGGTATAAAATTTTTTCAAGTTATATTCATCTGTGTGCTTCTTAATTTTAAAAGGTGCTAAATGAATTAAATGAAGACAGGAGTGTTTTCCATAATGTGATTGCTTTTAGCATTTTTACCTATAACTAGATCTTTAAAAGTTTCTGGCTTTTGAATTGAATATTTGATGAGAATGTTATTTGAATATCTGATGAGAGTGTTTTTATTTCAATCTACTGATAACACAATATGCTTGATTCAGAGTAAATATGCAATTTACTCTGAACTCAAATTTAATCTGGTGAAAAATAGGTTGATATAGTGGCATAAGAACCAGTACACTGAAATGATTACTGTCACAAATGATGACAAGAATGTTCGAATTACTATACACATCGTCACTTACAAAACTCTTAAGTGGGATGTAGACCTGACTTAGTCTTGTGTCTTCGGACACCCAAGATATAAGATGACCTTACACCAAAACAGTGTCTACACAAAAATAATTTTTGTAGCTGGTAGTTCTTCCCCTGGAAGTGAATAAAATTATGCCAAGACTTATAATAACTAGGATTCAGAAAATTTAAAGGAATAATTCTGGTTAGAAATCAAATATATAGAGGTATAAAGAGCAGGAAAAAAATCATATAGAAAACAAAGATCAAACTGGCATCCCTAATCCAGAGCAATTTGATAAAGTAGGAAAACCATTATGATACCTCCTGCTACTCAGATCATTCTAGTGAGGGTCCCCAGGTATACTACATGTGTTTTTGTAATCGTGCTTCCTAAATCAAAGGCCTGATGCGCACATTGAAGGGTTTTTCCCAGGGACAGAGATGAAGATATTTTTATTTTGTTCAGTCCACAGACTATTTGGTCAAAGAAACATGTAAGGCTAAATAAAAGCACATGGGGTGGGAATTCACAGCAATGAAGGTTGAGAAGATGTGCTTGGGTCTCGCCGGCTGCATCTGGCAGTGTGTAGCAGAACAAAGGCAGGAACTCATGGGCCCTCCTGGGTCTGTTCTGAAAGAGGCTCCGTGACTGTGGTGCTAGCATTTGCAGTTGAATTCAAGACTTCTCCAAAATCACCACCGGCAGGCTTGGTGCCCCCTACTTTAGACTTTAAAAAGTTCAGAAAGGAAAAAGACATCGTGAAATGTACACTTAACTTTTTGGAGAACAAATCAGGAGCCCAATAGCTCAATAGTTCATTATTTTACTATACTATACTATTGTAGTGTTCAGTGCAGTTCAGTAGAAAACCATGTAATCTTCCATGCTGAAATATTCAGGCTTGTAAATTCAGCCCTTCCTCCTTTGTTCCCTGTCTGCTGATAGTTCTTCACAGGGAAATGTGTCTGAAGAACTCTGAAAGGCCTATTATTCTAAAATGAATCGAATTTTCCATAATTGGATGACACTTTGTAGTCCATCAAATTGTGCATTCAGCAACACTCATTTACATATATGATTGACTACAACAAAGGAAAGAAACATACATATTTTCCCGTTACAGTATCATCTTTCTAACCCATTGCTAATTAGTGTGTGACCCAAGGATGCAGATATCACCTGGGAATTTATTAAAAATGCAAATTAATTAATTAAATCGAATTTAAAAATGCAGAATCTCCGCCTCTCCTCCATGTACTGCACTTTAATACAATTTCTGGGTGCTACCTACACATTGTATAGTGTTAAGCACTATCCTAATTTACTAGCCAGAAATTGGGTCCATAAATGTGTCTCAATGAAGAGACCTGCCTTACATGTGTACAACAGTCTATACTTAAAAAGCCTTTACACATGTTAATTCATCCTCAACAACAATGATGTATCTTATGTTATATCTCATTACTGAACAGGACAGTGACCAGTGATACAACTCACAGTGGATTTAACTTGACCTTGCTTTCAGATCAATTTAACTGATGAGTCAGACTCATTAACAACTAGAATCTACCTGAAATGCTCTTTCTCACTCCTTTTTTTGGTCTAACACCCAAAATCTTTGGAAAATGTGAATAGCTTATATCCACTGTATATTAATCTATTAAGACACATTCCCTGATCATAAGAAAATGTTAAGAGTCCTTACGATTCAACATGTTTAAAACAACTTCTCAGGCACCTGGGAGTAATTGTGATCTGGTGATCTGTTCCCCTTCTTGTTCCACATCCACTCAATCACTACCTTTTGTCTATTGTTTCTAAATTCTAAACATGCCTCAACTTTGTCCCATTGATACTACCTTAATGTGCTGTCACCTTTGGCCCTGGATTACAACCTAACAGTGTTTGGTTTTCTCTCAATAAGCAAACCCTGCTTCTGTCATTTAAAAAGGATGCATATAAAACAAGGGACTATATCACAATTCTGAAAAAACTAAATCTGAATATTTTTTAAGTTACTTTATAGAAAACATTTAAGATGTTCATTTTAATCCTCAAAAAATATCCACTATGATTATCACAAATAGTTTAGGAAGAAATGAACATATGGGCTTTGCCCAAACTCTGTAGAGAAGGCTGGGCAGTGGATGGGAACTAAACAACTTTTCTGGTGACTTGTGATCCTAAGCGTGGATGCTTTTATAGTTGTTGTTTTTCTTTTAATTATTTTTTAAAAGATTTTATTATTTCCAGAGAGAGGGGTAGAGAGTCACAGAGGGAAAGAAACATCAATGTATGGTTGCCCTCCACCTACCCCCAGCCATGGACCCAGCTGAAGACCTGGCCTACAACCCAGCTATGCGTCATCACTGAGAATTGAACCAGCAACCCCTGGATTCGCAAGCCAGTGCCTATCCATTGAGCCACCAGCCAGATACAGTTTTTAGTATAATCTTAATATAGTTTACAAGTTAATAAAACTAGTCAATATGGGACAATGTCCACCTTCAGTGAACTCAAAGCAATCAAAAAATAAAACACTGAAACATCAATGATGATCACCATAGTATCATCATCATAATAATGTCCTGAATAAACAATATATATAAGGCTATGTAAACAGCTATTACACATAATACTGACAAAGAATAACAAATATTAAAAAATTCATGATGTAAGGTTCTTTTTAAAAAACTGTATTAGCAATCTTGCATACATGTAGCACTGTCTCTGGATAGTAGGACCAATTTTTTTTATTTTTGTACTTTTCTATAGTTAAACTTTCTACAATAAAATTTATATCAAATGTTCTTCAATTACAAAAGCATTTGAAGGGTATAATGTAAAAAGCATCACAAACTTCTAAAAGTAGTGTTGTTTTTTAAATCATGTATTTCGTTTCAGCACTTAGAATGCTACCCTGCTGCAACAATCAAAAAATTGATTAAAAATTGATCACCTTAAATATCCATTAATAATGTAAAGAATAAAGTTATTAAAGTTCTTAGTTTAGAAAGAAATAGTATTTGAGTGATTTGCCCACACCAAAGAAAGTTCAGGCACAAAAGAAGATAACACAAAGACCCTATTCACCTCTACTTGCCTTTAAGTTTTCAACTTTTTCTTCAAATGATTTGAAAGTTGGAGAGTTTCTGTGGAGAGAAAAAAGAAAACAAATAGTAAAATCATGAACACTGAAAACTAACTCTATGAATTTTGAAGACATCATTAGTTGATTGTATTCCTCTTAGCTGTTACTGTCTGCAAAAGAACATGTATTTATACGACAGGCGTGTGGGCATACAGACAAATATGTATTGTGTAGGATTATCCCCTTTTCTAAGATTCCTACTATGATGCCTTTGATTCTATGAACAGAGCTAGTCTTAGACATGTAAGTATAGATAATAGTCAAATACCTCTGTGACAAAGAAATAGGTAATATATCAATTCTGTCACTTCCCCAACCAACTTGTCACAGCACAAGAAAATGCCACTATTAGGTTGGTCTAATTTTGTTTAAGGTACCATGCTCTAGAACTCATGTTTAAGGTCACTGGTTGCCTAGTACAATTCCTACGTGGACCCATGTCACTAAGCAGGACAAATAGAACTAAGGAGGTCCCATAACAGGCATCAGGTGTCTAGAGGGCTTCACAATAGGGAAGAAGAGATAAAGGAAGGAGAATAGAAACATGGCTAGGCCTCTTCACAAAGCTACCCCACTGACACAACTCTCTGAGCCCACAGAAAGCCTCTCCCTCACCTTCCCATTAACCCACATTCATCAAGGAGGTTCACAGCACCTATGCTGCTCACATCTGGGTGCTTAAGCCTTTACACTATCCACCCAACCTCAAGTATCCTTGCTACCAAAATGAAAAAAGTGAGGATGGGAACAGAGGCTTCCTCCTTCCCACAGTAGTAATGGACAGCCATTCCCAAAGTGTGGTCCCCAGATTAGCTGTATCAGCAGCTCAGGAGCATTTACACAGTGCTGATTCCAACCCTAAGCTGACAAAATCAGAAACTAGGTGGGAGGGTAGCAAGCATACGTTTAACAAGCCCTCCAGGTGGTTCTGATATACACTGACATTTAAGCCAAAAACATTGTTATAGATCCTCTGCCTGCCTTCCTAGAGGTTAGATGAGGTTATAACATGAACCACTTGCAAATGATTTGTGATGAAAGAAGACAGAAAATTAAATCACAGGCAGCTCTAGCCCTGGCTGGTATGGTTCAGTGGATTGGGCGCTGGCCTACAAACCAAAGGGTCACTGTTATGATTCCCAGTTAAAGCACATGCCTGGCTTGTGGACCTGGTATCTGGTTGGGGGCACGTGACAGGCAAACAACACATTGCTGTATCTCTCCTATGCTTTCTCCTTTGCCCTCTATAAATAAATAAATAAACAAAATATATATTTTTAAGTCAGGTGGCTCCAAACATCACAATGGGATGAGGCCTGGGAAATGGGAGGGTGGAGAAACTGAATTGTAATAAGCTACTATGAACAGAGGTCTAGGGCACCTATCTCCATGAAGAGAGGGTATATTAGATGAGTCATGGTCACATTTTCAATGAAACACTTAAGATACAAAATAATAGGTTTACAAAATAAAACAATTTTTTTTCAAATCACAAGATTTAATGGAGTTCTTGCACCCGTTCTAAAATTATGGGAAGAGCAAATGAAAAGTGATCCAGTGTTAACCATGCAGCCTGTTCAGAACAGTTTGAGATAATTATCTCAATAAAGAATAAGAAAGCAGGAAACCAACCACATTTTGTAAAAATATACTTTACCTCATAGCAGGCATGCTAATTGAATGTTGAATGGAGCGTATACTAAGGCAGCATTAAAAAGAGACAAGAATAAAGTTAGCGCAATGTGATTAGACAAAATAAACAAAAGTTAGCTTCCTAGAAGCTTGTTCTTTTGGCACCATGAAGAATTACCTACATTTTGAGGTGGAGGGGATCAAAGTTATTTCAACATAATTTATATTTATTCTTGAGCCAATTTAAACCCAATAGTTAACAGAGTTCATAACTCAGTCCTGCATTTTTATAGTACATTGGAAACCATAAAATGCATTCACCTGTATCTGATGGTAATTGAGCACCAAAGCTTGTAAGTTAAATGACTTACCAAAGGTCACAGCAAAATCAAAAATGGAACTCTGGCCTTTGGAACACCTAATTTAATGTTCACCTCCTCCCCTCAAAAACCAATGTACACACATACAGGTACACGTACACACACACACACACACACACACACACACACACAAGACAGGCCAGCCATCTTTCTCCCAAAATTTGTTACCAGAAATGGAAAGTTCAAATCAACTATTTGTGATTTACATATCCCTCCTCAGTAGTAGGAGAATCAATTTTATAATAAGAGATACTTGACTTCATCCCACTTAAAACTAAATGTTCTTAATGATCATTCAATTAACATTTGGCATCTGTTTTACTAAGACCAACTTCCTACTCAAGGGCAATGCAGTTCACTGACTAGTCAGGTTCAAGATTACCTACTCCTAGCTACTCCCTCTATCTCCCATAGAGGGCACCTCAGAAGATGAAAGTCTTTTCTTGGGCTCACAAAGTCACTGTGTCCTGCTGATATTATTTTTGTGCCTAATTCACTGACCCAGCATTTTTGCTAAATAATTTACTTTGGGGAAGTTGGACAGTCCAAGATATTACTTCTCTCTTCTTTTTAAATATTGTATGTTGATGATTTAATTTTTTCAAAGACTCAGTTATAAGTAATAATGTGTTTCAAGTGTAGTTCTCCAAATCTAGTTATGCGTTAGTATGCTATAATATGGCGTAGGAACTTGATACAAGTCAAGGTATGTGGCAGGGCCCTTCCAGCCCTTGCTCTGAAGCCATACAACTCAAGTGTCTCTAGCGCCTCCTGAGCCACTGTCCCTCCACAGGAGCTAATGGTGATGGCATAGGCAGACATGGCTCACCTCCTCACACAACATATCAAAATTACAACTAAAATATAGAACCATCAGCCAGAACCATCAGAAATTAAGTTGAATGTCAGTCTAACAACAACAAAACTAAAGAAACCACATCCATCAAGACAGAGCCAACAAGCTGGTGACATATCAGAGACTCTATCAACCTGGTTAATGCTGTTTGATTTGCCTTGGAGATCCCAAGAGATTCCACCCCACCCAACTTACAGACCCACCCAAACTGCTTTTCCATATGAATGGCTGGTCTTGGCTCCTGCTTCACAACTGACTGAATTCTCTCAGGCAAGCAATAGCTGGCCTCAGTGAGCTCCAGGCCCGGCAGTAGGCAGCAGCCAGCTTAGATTCACAGCTTGGTTTTACCTTTACCTGGGAATCTCTAAACCCAGCACAAGTAGCAGACATCTCAGACCATTTTTAAAGCTCAGGCAGGGTGACCCTGGCAAAACACAAATGAGGGCTGACCTTGGCCTGCACCACCCAGGGAACTCCATGGCCAATGCACTCAGTGGACTGCTACAGACCACATCTAAGCACCACCACCCTGTCCCTGCATAGCTGATCCTCCACAGAAAGTGGAGGTTGGTCAGTGGTCACAGCCAGTTCTTACAGTTGTCTGTCATGGGTAAATCCCTCCCATTGATCTGCCAACAGCAACCAAGGCTCAACTACAACAGGAGGTGCCCATACAAAGGGTGCACCTCAAGTACTCAGCTTGGGTGATAGCAGAGACTGTGCCACTGGACCCTACATTAGACCTACTACATTAGACCGTACTACCAAGACATGGAGTCAAAATACCCAATACACAGAAGCAAACATGGAGGCTATCAGATTGAGGTGGCAAAGACATATGGCCCAAATGAAAGAACAGCAGAAAACCCCAGAAAAAGAACTAAATGAAACAGATAGCCAACCTACCAGATGCAGAATTCAAAACACTGGTGATCAAGATGCTAAAGGAAGTGATTGAGTATAGCCACAAAATAAAGGAAGAAATGAAGGTTATATAAAGTGAAATAAAGAAAAATATACAGTGAATCAACAGTGATGGGAAGGAAAGTAGGATTTAAATCAACTGTTTGGAACAAAAGGAAGAAATAAACATTCACTTAGAACAGAAAGAAGAAACAAAGACTGAAAATAATGAGGAGAAGATTAGGAACCTCTGGGACAACTTTAAACGTAACAATATCCAAATCATAGGAATGCCAGAAGGAGAAGAGGACATGCAAGAAATTGAAAACTTATTTGAAAAAATAATTAAAGAAAACACCCATAATTTGGCAAAGGACATAGACATACATGTCCAGGAAGCACAGAGGGTCCCAAACAAGTTGGACCTAAAGAGGACCTCACCAAGACACATCATAATTACAGTGCCAAAGATTAAAAATAAAAAGATCATCTTAAAAGCAGCAAGAGAAGAACAGAGAGTTACCTACAAAAGAATTCCCATAAGACTATCAGCAGATTTCTCAAAAGAAACTTCCAAGGCAAGAAGGGACTGGCAAGAAGTATTCAAAGTGATGAAAAGCAAGGACCTAAAACCAAATTACTCTATCTAGCAAAGCTATCATTTAGAATGGAAAGACAGATAAAGTGCTTCCCAGACAAGGTAAAACTAAAAGACATCATCATCACCAAGCCATTATTACCTGAAATATTAAAGGGACTTATTTAAGAAAAAGAAGATCAAAACTATGAACATTAAAATGACAACTTACAACTATCAACAACTGAATCTAAAAAATAAAAACAAAACTAAGCAAACAGAACAGAATCAGAATCATAGGTATGGGGATCATTTAGAGGACTATTAGCTATGAGAGGAAAGGGAGAAAAGGGGGAAATGGTGCAGGGGTCAATAAGCATAATTGGTAGGAACAAAATAGACAGGGGGATGTTATGTATAGTATAGGAAAGGGTAAAGCCAAAGAACTTACATGCATGACCCATGGACATGAACAAAGCGGTGAGGGTATTGCTAGAGGGAAGGGGTATACCAGGCAGAGGGTCACAAAGGGGAAAAATGGGGAAAACTGTAACATCATAGCCAATAGAATATTATACATATATACATATGTATATATGTGTATATATATATATGCCATATATATATATATGGCAGTTGGTGTAGTGAAGATAATCAATAAATAAACCACTTGGACATCTTCATATTTAATGTCTTTAAAACATAGGAAAGATCCACACAACAGCATTCTCTCTGTCCTAGAACAGTGGGAACCTGTTCTGGAAGGAATTTGCTAATTCTTTTCCAGCTTGATGCTGGATCCATACTTGAAGGATGGAAATAAATAAAAATCATCCTTCTTAGTTTATAATACAAGAACTCCCGATGTTACCAGCCCTTCCTTGGACCCTAAAACCTACAGCCACATTGCCACAGACATTTCTGTCATCCTCATATGATACCAGATCCACAGCTAACCTCTTAATGATCTATAAACTCTTTGGGCTGAATGAAGAAAGCGTTCAGGTAATTGAGATTCTTGCCCAGAGATGTTGTAATTGGGGCACTCAGCCTCTGTCAGTTAGTGGTAGATACTTGAACTTATTACACATGGAAGAAAATGTTTTTTTTGGGACTAGATGCCAGCTGCAAGAGTGCAGAGGGGCCCAAATCAAGTGAAAAATATCTAGAGGTTTTATGAAGAAACACACATGTAAAAAAAAATTAATTTCCTTTGAAAATAAAGATGAAGTTAATTAGCACTTCCTCTTAAATATATCAAAATATTTGACTAATGAGGCTACTCAATTATAATGCATTAATAACATCAAAATTGATATTTAACACAAGAACAAAGTGGAATGAGAAGACTCTTCAAGTTTTTCTCAAAATGGTAAAGCATGAGTCAGTGCTTACCATGTATGAGTAGAAACTAAGCAAAGAGGAAAGGGGTGAACATGAACACACCACCTGGGGGAACATGCCTCCCAGGACAACAATGCACATTACCACATCCCAAGCCTGGTCCCCAACCTCACTGCACCTAATTCTCATAGCATCAGAACAGATTTCTCCTCCTCCTCCTCACACACCCACCCAAGGCTTAAGACATATCTAAATTACAAGTGTAATTTATTGATTAACAACATAAAATAAAAACTGTTGCTGAGTATAAAAATTCAGCTCAGCAAAATAGCCACAATTCTTTCAGAGAGTGAAATCAGTGCCACTTGTCTGCTGGTTAAGGGAGGACCCAGAACAAAGGGCAGTTAATAGGATTAACCAACCATTTCAAGGGCCTCCAGCATGCTAAAAAGGCCTTGAGGCTGGGAGTGAAACACAAAATCTATCCCAGCTCCCTCTCCTTGGACAGTTCTCAAGGGGCACATGACTGGTAGCTGCCTCTGTATTCACTGATTTAAAAAAGGTGGTCTTCTTAGTATATGTTTCCCATTATATATGTTTTCACATTTTTTTTATTATACATAAACACATTAAGTCAGATTACAATCAGGGCTTCTTGGCCTAGAAATTATTCTTCTTTTTTTTAGTTTTATTTATTATTGTTGTATTACAATTGTCTCATTCCCCCCCCCGCCCCCCTCCCTGCTTCCGCTCCCTCAGCCAATCCCCAGCTTGTTGTCCATGTCCATGGGTCCTTCTCCCTAGCGCCTCATCTAATCCCTTCCCTCACTTTCCCCTTCTACCTTCCCCCTAGTCATGATCATTCTGCTCCTCTTTTTTTTCCCCATGTTTCTTGTTTCTCCCTGCTCGTTAGTTTTGTTCATTAGTCTATGGTGTTAACTGAGAACATATGGTATTTAACTTTTGCTGCCTGGCTTATTTCACTAAGCATGATACTCTCCAGTTCCATCCATACAATTGCAAATGGTAGAAGTTCTTTCTGCTGCATAGAACTCTATTGTGTAAATATACCACAGTTTTTTTATCCATTCATCCACTGAAGGGCACTTAGGTTGTTTTCAGCACTTGGCTATTGTAAATAGCGCTGCTATGAACATAGGGGTGCATAGGTTCTTCTGAATTGGTATTTTAGAGTTCTTCAGGTATAATCCTAGCAGTGGAATCACCAGGTCATAAGGTAGTTCTATTCTTAGTTTTTTGAGGAAATTCCATACTGTCTGCCATAGTGGCTGCATCAGTCTATATTTCCACCAGCAATGCACCAGGATTCCCTTTTCTCCACATCCTTGCTAGGAAATTATTTTTTTAATGACTCTAAATAGTTCTTAATCTGTGAGAATTAATTGTAAAAGTTAGCTTTCAAAAAATAATCTTACTTCTCTCATTTCCAAGTTTTAAACAAAAGCCTTACTTTAACTTTCACATATTGACATACAATATATTATTAATTAAAAACAGGACTGAAAATGATAGAAAATATCTCTACCATTTTTTAGAAAATGAAAGAAGCGACTGCATAAGGAGCTGAAGAATAACAACATTCAACATTCTTCTGGTAAATCAGTAAGATGACACATGGAACTCCATCTTGCGTGCATTGGCTCAATCTTTTTAAAGGCAGAGCAAAGACCAATGATCATACTGATGAAACATCCTTTTTCAACATCACTTACACATCTTTATACTGTGTTCATATCATATCTAACATTTTGTTTTGTAACCAGGTATTAACAGGGCTCCCCCATTCCCAACTCCTCACCAGTCCCCACTTCCTTTCCCAACTCCATCCACTCCAAGATTTTAAGGTCTTTCTGGACAAGAACCACATCTGGTTATCCTAGAACAGAAGGACCTCAGCCGTAAGTACCTGTTTGCTAAAGAAGACAATAAACGAGATAGGGAATGACTGAGAAGATAATTCTGATGAACAGAACAGAGATGGTGACTACTCATCTGGCTGCACTCTGAAGACCTTCCCCAACCTTGTTTCCTCTGACCTTTGACTAGATACAGGATCTGTGTGGGAAGGAGAGAAAAGGCCTGTGTTGCAGAGATTCCTCCTATAAGCCATGGTTTAGGCTGACATCTTTTTGATTGGCCTTCTTTTTTGGCTCAATAGACTTTATCTTCCCATTTACAACCATGGAATTTTCTTGTGCACACTATTAAAGAATATAACTAGGGTAAAAAATAATAAATAGTAAAATCTATAAGCTAATAAGATGGGTATTAAAAGGTAATAGTATACTTTATAGTATACTTATAATAGTATATTTAATAGAATGTTATATATATTTTTCTATATACATAAAAATATTCAGAGTAAGTTGTATAAGATGGAAGATTACCAGTGTGAGCCAGTCTATTATGAATGCATAGAGACCCTGGTGAAGGACCCATCCGTACAAGAGCATCAAAGAAATGACAATATCAAAAACAAACAAGTCAGACATTAAAATGGAGGAATTCTGCATGCCATGGTAGAGATGCTTCTTTTAAAATTTTTTAAAAAGTAATATTGAAATGTCAAAATTATTTTCACAGCCCCTAAAAGCACAGTATCAAATTCTTGTTTTTAAAAATGTATCTATTACCCATGGTATACAGGAAACCCTCCCTTAAAACACACGAGTAGCATTAGAGAAAAAAATACTCCAAATGCAAGAAAATTTTGGAGTAAACAAACACAACCATCCAGTGCAGCATCACAACCTAAGGAAGCACACTGTGTCAGCCAAGTGCTGAGCCTCAGAGATGGCTCAGATTCTCCTTACCTAAAGGAGTGTGAAAAGACTTGCAATCTGCAAGAAGCCAGAGTAAGCATTAAAAAAGAAAGGAAGTTTGGGTAAACCTAAACCAATTATATCACCCACTTTTTAAAAGCTGCATAAGGATTTAACTGGATTCTGAAATGCTACAATATTGAGTCAGCACAAAAGGAAATGCAAGCACCTGAGAGGTGTGTATGTTACTGTCAACAGGGTTTAGGAATGCTGCGTTCATTGTATTATGCTTAGAACAAATATCAAAAACAAGTCATTTGGTGTTTTGGCTATGAAGTCTAATACACAGATTACCAAACTTTCAGCCAAGAAAATTCTGGTTGTAAAATGTACTGTCCCCACAAATGAAAAACACAGTCATGCAATCTAAGGGTTTTGGTTTTAAAACACAAATCTTGCATGCCAATGAAGCACAGCCAATTGAAGCCACATCTGTCCTTCCCATCACTATTCTAATTCATGTCGTAGGGGTGCACAAAAGCATTGGTAAGTGGATTTATCACATTGGCCAGGAAAATTCTGCAGAGTCATCTACAATATACAGAAATGCAAAATAAAAAGCAATAGCGAAAAATCAAGATATGGGCATAAGCAGGTACAGACATGGCTTACAGATGCTTGCACAAGTGAGCATGGTATAGTGACAACATGGTGTAAAACATACCACAGAGAAGGGAGGGCAAGTCTCAGACCATGCGTGCGCTTTAGTGATCCTAAACTCACCACCAGTGAGACACCAGGCTCAGCCCATGACCACAACTTGCAACCACAAGGGACATACTTACCCAGTATGATCAGGAAGGATTCAAAGGACAAAAATTCACAACTAAAATTCATAAGGTGATCATTTTGAACGCTACGCCTAAAAGTTAGATGACCAGGCCTAAAGGAACCAAGACAACATTTCAGGCCCTGGTTTTAAGGTATGTCCACGTGCCCTGGAATGGAATTCAGTGTCACCCAGAACTAGAGTCAGGATAGTAAGGCCCTTTATCATTTGCCTCAGCCACTTAACAAACAAGAAAAAGCAAGACATACTTCACGTCTTCCAGCTTTTTGGTGATGACAGATCCCATTGATGCGAAAGCAGCTGAAGCCTTCTGTCCAGCTTGAGACAAGGTTTCAGATGTCCTTTTGTATCTATAACAAATTATAAAAGAACAAAGCAAAGTACGCTGAACCCTTCAACAACATCTAAAATCCTTTACAACCACCAGATCAGCATCATCACAGCATCTAAATCCTTAACCATAGCTTAGGGCATAACCTTCTGCATTGCCCCAGGACAGCTGGAAAGACAGGCCTGTGTAGGGCCAAGACAGTTAGAATTCTGACCAAAAACTGTCCTGGAGCAACAATGAGAATGAGCCAAAGGCTGAAAGGAATGACACTTCTTTATCCTTGCCTTTGCCAGTTAAGCTAAACAAAACAAAAATGAAATAAAACTCTTCAGATGCCTTTTACAAGCTTCTCTCTTAAAAGGGGGCTAAAAAATTATCCAAATGAATTGAAAGAGCACAATGAATTTTTTTAAATGTGCATGTCTGTAGGGCAACCAAAATAAGGGCTTGTAAACTCCCAACTGAGGATGTAAAGGTACAATATTTAAAATAGCTGTGACGCTTGAGTGTGATATTTGCTGGGACACAAAGGTATGATTTACCACCTCTCTCTTATCATTTCACATTATAAAAAAGAATTACCCTTTAAAGGTCATATTAAAACAAACAGCAGTTTATGGTGATACAGTCACAATTTCCTGAGTGTTTTTCCACCCCCTTTGTGTATGAATTGAAAGTTACTAGACATGTGCTCCTACTTGCAATGGGAAACAAAATGCATCATGATGATGCCATATCAGAAGTTGCAGAATTATCCTTATTGCCCTTCTATTCCCCTCCACAGACAAAAGGAGCAAAAATGTCCTTTACATTCTCTAGAAAAGTGAGTGATCAAAGGTACGTACGCTGGTGTTGTAGTCATATCTTGCCACCCTTTGGCAATGTTCTGTTTTAGCTCCTGTAGTGAACTGATTCCAAGTTTCCGCTTGATCTCTGCTAGATGCTTCTCTTTTGCTGTCAACACCTGAGATAGAGTCTGGATCTCTTCTTCCACCTGAGAAGAAGAGGTCGGGGTAAGAATATATCAAGGTCATTCAATAAATTTAGATTATTAGTGCAAATTTGTATTCAAAATTCTCAAAATGTTTTTAAACATTTTTAATTCATTTATCTATAGGGCTTTTATTTTCTCTTCTACATATTTCCATGTTGAGTTGTCCTTAGTCCTCCTCTGTCCCTATACTTCCTTACTCAGCTCTCTCATGGAGGCTTAGGACTAAAACCTCTTCAAATTATTCTAGCACCCCCTGTCCTGATCTCTGGTCCACATTTTTTGCTGGACTTTTCTACCTGAATGCCTATTAAAAACTCATATTTGCACACTAAATCAAACTAATATCCATCTCCTTCCAAAACATGCACAAAATGAGACCTCTTGGCATGTTTCATATAAGTTTATACAGGAAATGTTGGTCTTAGCATGTGCCAAAGCCAAAGCCATAAATAAATAAAATTGTCTCTCCCAGAGTTCCCTGCAGAAGTTCCTCATGGACACCCTGATTCTGACTGACCAGCCTTAGTTAGATAGTTAGCAGTGGACAGCTACCTCACAGAATGGCCAACAGCTAGTGATGTGCTAGGTGTGAAAAGAGATGCCTGACTCATCTCTCTCATTCAAACACCTAGCTTGAGACACTGAAATAACATTGGAGAAGTGGAAAGACCTGGATAGAGAAGCCCTGAGCACAGGCAGGACACAGTGAAATTATGGCATGTTGTGGAAAGCTTAAATATACATGAGAAAGGCTAAAATCTAAGCAGAAGCTCTAAAGAAAAGAAAAAAACTTATAACCCTGGCCAGGTGGTTCAGTTGGTTGGAGCATCATCCCATACACCAAAAGGTTACAGTTCAATCACCAATCAGGGCACATACCTAGGTTGCAGGTTTGATCCTATGCTCAGGTAACAATTAAAAAAAAAGAAAGAGCCCTGGCTGGTGGCACAGTGGTTAAGGTGCCGGCCTGCGAACCCAAGGGTCATGGGTTCGATTCCCCAGCCAGGGCACATAACAAGGTTGCAGACCGGGTCTCCAATCAGGTCTGTGGCTGGAGGCAGGTGAAAAGCAACCATACATTGATGTCTCTCTCCCTCTCTGCCTCTCTCCCTTCCCCTCTTAAAAAAAAAAAAAAAAAAAGAAAGAAAGAAAGAAAGAAAGAAAGAAAGAAAGAAAAGAAAAGAAAAGAAGGAGAAAAACTTAGAGTAAAGATTAAGGCAGAAAAACAGTCACTATGTGGAAAAGACATTTTTGTATCAGGAAGTTGAAAACTGGATCCCTAAAGTATATTTGTTAATATTCAAGACTACAGAAAAATGCTTCTCTTGGCTGGTAGCAGAGCCATATTCTCAGTCTTGAGTTGCATAACATTTATGATTGCAGAGACAACATGGCCTTTAAAAACAACATATAGTGTTAAGTAAACTGTTTCACTGCTAATTAAATCTTTAGAGAACATGAAGAAAAACAATACTCATCAAAAGGAGAGAAGGATAAATCAAATGTAATGTGGCTGCCCCCTACCCAAATAACCCTTAGATGGCATTAATTTGAATGAAGGTCCAGAACCAAGATAGTTCTCTGTTAGAGAAAATCCTCACTGTTTCATCAGCTTTGGAAGTCATGTTTTAAGAAGTACATTGACAAAGTGAAATATAAAAAGTCAAAGCCAACAATCTGCATGAATGAATAAGTGAAGTTAAAAATCAAGAATATTACTGATTTGCCCTAAGTCATCAAACTAATAATATAATTTCAACCCAGGTTTTCTGACTTCATTTCTTAGTTCACTGGCTATTTCTCATTGCTCACTGTTGGTTTTCCAAAACCTCTTTTTTACCTCAAACTCCAAATCTTCAGATAGTTTGAAATATGTTTTCAAACCCATGACATTCTATGAAGTATTAACTTCCTCGAGTGAAAACTGGAAAGAAGGATCACTGTAAATCTTTCTGAGCAACACAGAACTCAGTGTATTCCCACCTTTGTTGGCTAGATTATGCTACTAACCTACCTAGCTCAGCACACCATAGCAACAATTTCTTATTTCAAAAAATATATATTCAATTTATTACATATTCAGTAAATTATATGTTAATATATATTTAAAATATATGTATATAGAATGACCTTAAAAAATAAAGCAGAGCATGATCAGGAATCACTGATTTAAATAGAAAATAATGAGTGGAAAAGCTACTACAAAGCTAGGGTAATCAAAATTGTATCAAGAATAGATATATTCAAGAGATAAATGGAATAGAGTTGAGAGTCCAAAAATAAACCCATACATTCATAGTCAATTGGTTTTCAACAAGGTACAAAGACCTGGGGAATAGTTTTTTCCACAAGGTATGGAGACAATTGGACTTCCATGCAAAAGAATAAAGTTGGACTTATAAGTCAGAGCATGTATAAAAGTCACTCAAAATGGATCCAAAATCTAAATGTTAAGAGCTAAATTACAAAACTCTTAGAAGAACACACAGGGGAGAAATCTTCATAATCCTGGATATGATAGCTAAAGCACAACCAACCAAAGAAAAGCTAGATAAACTGACATCATCAAAATTTAAAACTGTTGTATTTCAAAGGAAACACTATGAAGTAAAAAGATGACTGACAAAACAAGGAAAACACTTGCAAATTAGATCTCTGATAAGGGTCTAGTATCCAGAATATAAAATGAATACTCACAACTCAATGAGAAGACAATCCAAATAAAAAATTGGACAAAGAGATTTAAAGAGAGAGTCCTCCCTTATCCAGGTTCACTTTCCATGGTTTCACAGTTATCCATGGTAAACTGCAACTTGGAAAACATTAAATGGAAAATTATAGAAGTCAATAGTAAATTTTAAATTGCATGCCATTCTGAGTAGTATGAAATCCCACAACACCCGACTCCATCCTGTCCAGGACATGACTCATCCCTTTGTCCAGTGTCTCTACACTATAACTGCTCCCCAATGGTTAGTCAATGAATAGCCATCTAGGTTATCTGGGATTGACTGTCATAGTATGACAGGGCTTATGTTCCAGTCACCCTCACTTTTACTTCATAATGGCCCCAAAATGCAATCAATTCGGAATGCCAAAGGGAAGTTGTAAAGTGCTTCCTTTAAGTGAAACATTGAGTACAGTATAGTCAGATATTCTAAGGCAAGAGACCAACCAAACACATGATTTTTATTACAGCATGTTGTTATAACTGTTCTACTTTATTATCATTATTATAGCTTATCTCTTATTGTGCCTAATTTATAAATTAAACTTTATCATAGGCACGTGTGTGTAAGAAAAAGCATAGTATATGTAGGATTTGCTACCATCCATGGTTTCAGGCATACACTGGAGGTACTGGAACATATCCCCTGCAGATAAAGGGGGCCTACTGTAGATATTTTACCAAAGAAGTTATGCAAATGGCCAACAATCATATAATATTCAATAGTAATTATAAAAATTAATGTTATTCCATTCACCCTCATTAGGAGGGCTTTAATAAAAAAACACAAAAAGTGTTGGTGAGGATGTAGAGAAATTGGAGCCCTCATAATACAAGGCTGGTGGGAATATAAAATGGTGCAGTTTGGCAGCAAAAAGTGTTTGGCAGTTGCTCAAAAAGTTAAACATGGAACTACCATAAGACCCAACAATAACCTAAATGTCCATCAACTGTTAAATGTGTAAACAGAATGTAAAATGTAATCTCTTCAGTGAAAATTATTGGGCCACAAAAAGGAATGAAGCAGTGATACGTACTACACTGGATAAATATTTTTTATTCTTTTTTTAAAAGATTTTATTCATTATTTTTAGAGTGAGGGGAAGGGAGAAAGGAAGAGAAACATCAATGTATGGTTGCCTTTCATGTGTCTCCAGCTGGGGACCTGGCTGGAGACCTGGACTGCAACCCAGGTATGTGCCCTGACTAGGAATCAAACCAAGGACCCTTGGGTTCATAGGCTGTGTGTGGCTCAATCCACTAAGCCACACCAGACAGGGCACAGATAAATCTTTAAAACATTATATGAAGTGAAAAACCAAGTCACAAGAGATCACATATTGCTTGATTCCATTGATATGAAATGCCCATAACAGGCAAACCTATAGAAATAGGAAGTAGATCAGTTGTTGCCAGGGGTGGGGGAGAGGAAGGACTAGGAGTGACTCCATTGGGAACAGGGTTTATTTTGAGGTGATGAAAATATTTATTAGTGGTGATAGTTGTACAACTTTGTGAATATACATAAACCACTGAATTGTAAATTTTAAAACAATAAATTTGATGGTATATAAATTATAGCTCAAAAGGAATAAAAAATGAGCGAAAAGGATTTTTTTATATCATTTTATTCAATTTCTTCAACCATTTCAAGCAATGACTCTGATGTAAAACCTTTTCAAAGGCAAATCGGTTATTTATTTTAAATGGAAATAATCTTATTATACCTAATTATCACCATCATATACTATTATTATAACCACAAGGAAAAGTAATAGTATATCTGCCACATCTCATGAAGTTTTATAAAAGTTAGGATTAACTTCTGATAAAAGCATGAATATTATAGAAATAAAAGGCTAGGTAAGCTCATAAGCATCAGCATCATCAAGACCTAATAGAGCCCTAGCTGGTGGCACAGTGGATAAGTGGCAACCTGTGAACCCCAAAGGTTGCTGGTTGGTTCAATTCCCAGACAGGGCACATAACCAGGTTGCAAGCCAGGTCTCCAGTCAGGTCTGTACCTAGAGGCAGATGAAAGGCAACCACACATTGATGTTTCTCTCCCTCTCTCCCTCTGTCCCTTACCCTTTCTCTAAAAATAATATATAAAATCTAAAACAAACAAACAAAAAAGACCTGATAGAGACCTCAGTGCTGGAGTGCGTTACCTGTGACCTTAGCCTTCATAATCCCAGATTAGACAATGGTTTCTTACATTGGGCAGCTGAAACACAGTGATCATCTAGCAAGCAGTCTGTATGTGTCAGATGCTATAACTATTTTTAAAATATAGTATTTTAAAATAATACTGAGAGCTGGCAAGGTTTTGGAAAATTGCTTTCATATGCTATGAAAAATCTTTGGGTCAATTTGGCCTTGCGTCCTTAAAAACCATTAGGGATTTTTTCTCCTGAAGAACTAATTAATAAAGAAGCACATAAGGAATTATATGCAAGTATTCCATCAAAATATTGTTTATAATAGCAAAATTGGAAACAATCCAAGTGTTTATAAATAATATGTCCATTAATAAAAATGAGCTTTCAGCAATTAAAATGGACTGTGCAACAATTTAAAATTAGGTTGTAGATTAGTTATTGGCATGAAAATTTTTTTTAATTTAGTATCAACTGAGGAAAAGTTATAGATATATATTCTAATGCTTCCTTAAAATATATAATTATTTATAGCAATACATATATGCAGTGTATATATTTATGTTTTTAAACCAATGTTACCCCCAATAAATGTAAAAATAAAGTGAGGGTATATCTGAAAAAAATTAAAACACTGTATTTTTTTTTTAAGTCAGGAAACACAATCTAAAACTTTCACACTGTAGGTATTTTCAATTTTCTTTACTATTTTTTATGTTTCCACAATAAGCATATGTAATGTATAGAAAACATATTTTTGTTTATTCTCTTGGGCATGTACTAAATACTCAGTGTTTTAAATTCTTACCTTCCTTGTGGGGTTATCACCAATCTGCCTCATATGTCCTGCCTTACCTTCTTTATAAAACCTATGTAAGGAAGTGGAGAAAAGGGACCTTCTGGTCAATAAAGGAACTGAGCACTGGAACAACATCATGACCAGAATAGATATGACATACATACAGAACACGTCACCTCAAAGAGTAGAATATGCATACTTCTCAAATGCACATAGAGCATTCTCCAGGATAGAGCACATCAGGCAAAAAAATTCAAGTCTCAACAGATTTAAAATCACATAAAGTACCTTCTCTAACCACAATAGAATAAAACAAGAAACTAAAAAAAAAAACAAAACACTGGAAAATTCAAAATTCAAAATATATGCAAGGTAAACAACACAGTCTTAAACCAACCACCAATGAGTTGAAAAAGAAATCACAAAAGACATTACAAAATACTTTGAGACAAATGATAACAAAACCACACCACATTAAGGCTAATGGGACCCAGTGAAAGTGATGCTCAGAGGGAAATTCATAGGCCTACATTTAAGAAACAGATCTCAAATCAACAACCTAATACTACACCTTAAGAAACCAAGGGGAAAAAGTGAACTAAACTTTAAAGCTAACAGAAGGAAGGGAATAATAAAGATTAGAGTGAAGATAAAATAAAGAACAGAAAAATATTAGAGAAAAGTAAGGAAACCAAAAACTGCTTCTTTGGAAAGATCAACAAAATTAACAAGACTTTAGCTAGACCAGCAATTTTCAACAGATGTGCCATAACAATTTTTAAAACATGCAATACCTGACTATTCAATCAGGAGCACCGACCTCTTTTTCCCTTAGATTATCAATTTAAAAATGACAACAACCAACATGTTAGCTGTCCAAGGTGAATGAATGAAAATTATATGTTTTTGGTGTACCACAGAATTTTAGTAACTAGTTTATGTGTGTCATGAGATGGAAGAGTTTGATTATCACTGAGCAAGACTGATGGAAAAAAGTGAAAGCAAAGACACAAGTAAAAACAGAAATGAAGTGGCAATATTTACTACCCATCTTACAAAAATGCAAATGGTTATAAGAGAATACTATGAACAACTGTATGCTAACAAGCCAGGTAACCTAGATAAAGAGGACAAATTCCTAAAAACACATAAATAGTCAAAACTTACCCTCCAAAGGGGAATGGGGGGAAGCAGAAGGCAGCAAGTAAAGGGGGATTAAATGGTGATGAAAGAAGACTTGACTTGGGTTGGTGAACACACAATTTACAAATGATGTATTATAAAACTGTATACCTGACAATATATAATTTTATTAACCAATGTCACCCCAAAAAATTCAATTAAGAAAAAATGACCCTCCAAAATAACAAAATATTTTAGCAGACCTATGACATGTAAAGAGATTATATAACAGTAATAAAAAAACATCCAAAGGAAAGCTTAATATCAGATGTCATTACTTGTGAATTTTACCAAGTATTTAAAGAATCGATTCCAATTAATTCTCCACAAACTAGAAGAGCATAAAATATTCCCTAATTCATTCTAAAAGGTCAGTACTAACCTGATACAAAAATGATACAAAGATATCACAAGAAAAGAATATTGCAGGCCAATTTCTCTGCTGAATATAGATACAAAAACACTCAACAAAATACAAACCAAATCCAACAGATAATAAAAAAAAGAGATACCATTAAGTTCGGTTCCAGACTACCACAATAAAGTGAGTCCTGACATAAAGTGAGTTTTTTTTTTTTAATCTTTTTTTTTTAAAGATTTTATTCATTATTTTCAGAAGGAGGAAGAAAGGGATAGAAGCATAAATGTATGGTTGCCTTTCACCTGCCTCCATCTAAGGACCTGGCTGGAGACCTGGCTTGCCTGGGTAATCAAACCAACGACATTTGGGTTCACAGGCTGGCACCAATTCACTGAACCACACCAGCCAGGGCTGAGTTCTAACATTTTTTACTGATTGAGGGTCTTGCCTTCAATTGGTAAAAATAGCAGTATCTGTGAAGCACAATAAAGTGATGCACAATAAAACAAGGTATGCTTGTCTACCATGACCAAGAAGGACTTACCTTAAGAAGGAAGGGTGCTGGCCAAGATGGAGGTATAGGTAGACACCCTGCATCTCCCTCCACATCTAAGAAGGAATACTTCTACTTCAAAATTAGAGACAACCAGAAATTCCACAAAACCAAGCTGCATGGCAGTCCAGCAAACAAAGATATAAAGAAGAAATACTCAACCAGACAGGTAGGAGGGGCAGAGCTGGGACAGAGAGGACATGGACTGGCAGTACAACGGCTACAGCTGTAGTCAGCCAGTGCAAAGTGCAATCGCATGTTTTTTAAAAAGTAGGGATACCTGGAGAGTGCTCCCAGCACCAGATGAAACAGTGTAGCTCACAGTTCCAGCATGGGAGGATAAAATGAAACCTCATTGCTTCTGACTGTGAAAACCAGTGGGATTGAAGAGGAGAAAGAAACCACTGATCTCTCAGCACCCACAGTCCAAGAACATCCACAGACCCATCCACTCTGAGAACCACAGCAAGGGCAATAGCTAGATAGGGCCAGTCCCATACAAGAAGCAGGAGAAGTGCCTGGAAAAGGGGCTAGGGCTGAGCAAGCATCATTTTTTCTCTCAGATTCCTCTCCCACATACAGTGCCACAATGTGGTGAAACAGGTCACCTATACTGACAAATGCCCAAGGCTCCATCCCTTACAACAGGTGTAACAGCTCTACCAAACACAGAGGCACACACAGGAGCCTGTCAAGTGGAGAAGACTGAGAAGTATGGCCCAAAAAAGGACACAGATCAAGGTTCTAGTAGGAGAACTAAATGATGAGGAGATAGCCAACCTAACAGACACAGACTTCAAAATGCTGGTAATAAAGATACTCATGGACTTGACAGATATGCTTTAGTACAGCAAGTGCAGAGGGGAAGAAGTGAAGGCTAGGCTAAGTGAAACAAAAGAAAATGCACACAAAACCAATGATGAATGGAAGGCAACAGGGGTTCAAATCAATGATTTAGAACATAAGGAAAAAAAATAAACAATCAACCAGTACAGAATGGGGAAACACGATTAGAAAAAATTAGGAGAGGCTTAGGAACCTCAGGGACAACTTTAAACATGCCAACATCCAAATCATTTGGGTGCCAGAAGAAAAGGAATAGCAAGAAATTAAAAACTTGTGTGAGAAAATGATGGAGGAAAACTTGCCAATTTTGGTGGAGGAAATAGACATACAAATCCAGGAAGCAAAGAGACTCCTAAACAGGCTAGTCTCAAAGAGGACCACACCAAAACACATCATAATTAAAATGCCAATGGTTAAAGGTAAAGAGAGAATCTTAAAAGCAGCAAGTGAAGAGAGTTACCTACAAAGGGATTCCTATAAGACTATGATCTGATTTCTCAAAAGAAATCTTACAGGCAAGAAGGGCCTGGCAATAAGTATTCAAAGTGATGAAAAGCAATAACCTACAACCAAGATTACTCTATCCAGAAGAGCTTTCATTTGGAATGGAAGGGCAGACAAAGTGCTCCCCAAACAAGATAAAGCTAAAGGAGTTCATCATCACCAAGCCATTATTATATGAAATTGTTAAAGGGACTTACTTAAGAAAAAGAAAATAAAAATTATGAACATTAAAATGACAATGAACTCATAACTATCAACAACAAAATCTAAAAAAATAAAAACAAACTAAGCAAACAACTAGAATATCATCAGAATCATAGGCATGGAAATCATTTGGGGGTTATCAGCTGAAAGTGGGAAGGGGGAGAAATGGGGAAATGGTGCAGGGATTAGGAAACATAATTGATGGGTACAAGATAGACAGGAGGAAATTAAGAATAATATAGGAAAGGGTGAAATCAGGGAACTTACATGCAGGACCCATGGACATGAACTAAGGGGACTATGGGAGGAAATGAGAGTCCTGGGTGGAGGGGAGCAAAGGGAAGATAAGCTGGGACAACTGTAACAGCATAATTATTAAAATAATTTTTTTAATGCAAAGATCATTCAATATAGGAACCTAAATTAGGAACTTTCCATCAAGATGGAGGCACAGGTAAACATGTTTTGCTTTCTCTCACTACTACAGAAATAAATTACAGCTAGACCTCAAAACAAATATTACCCAGAACCATAAAAAAATTGAGCTATATGGAAGTCTGACAATCAAGGATTTAAAGAAGTCACATTCACTCAGATGGGTAGATGGGGTGGAGACATAGAGAGAGGCAGGGAGGCATGCTGTGGTGCTAAGAGCAGGCAGAACAGGTAATCTCACATTCATGTGTGGGGGATAAAAATCAGGAGGGATACCTCAAAAGCAAGGGGTATCAGCCCCAGGCCACACAGCACAGGGTTTCAATGCCAGGAAGTTAAATCACTATAACTCTGGCTATAAAAACCAGTGGGAGTTGGGGCAGCTGAAGAAATTGCTGGATTTTCAGGAGACTCCTCTTAAAGGGCCTACATGGACTTCAAACTTATGCAGACCTACAACCTTAGGATTCAGCACCAGGGCAAAAGGTGGAGAGGCACTAGTCACATAAAAGGAGAAAGTGAAGTGACTGAAAAAAGGGCAAGCACCTAGCAAAGCCCCAGAAACCAGGCAATGGCACTGCCCCCTCTTTGAGCCTTCCCTCCACACAGAGACACAAAGTGGTAAAGTTTGCCCTTCTCTGGCAATATCCTAAGGCTCTGCCCTACATAATTTACAGGTGCCTTTTCTGTAATAGGCCATACTATACTAAGACAGGGAGTCAAAGTAGCTCTACCTAACACACAGAAGCAAACACAAGGAGGCTGCCAAATTTAGGAAGCAAAGAAATATGGCCCAAGTGAAAGAACAGAACAAAACTCCAGAAAAGGAATTAAACAAAATGGAGGTAGTCAACCTATTAGATGCAGAGTTCAAAACACTGGTTATCAAGATGCTCAAAGAACTCACTGAGGATAGCAACTGCATAAAACACAACCAGGCAGAAATGAAGGTTACATTAACTGAAATAAAGAAAAATCTACAGAGAAACAACAGTGGGGGTGATGAAGCCAACAACCAAATCAACAAGTTGAAACATAAGGAAGAAAAAAGCATTCAATCAGAATCAGAACAGCAAAAAGAAAAAAGAATTTAAAAAAATGAGAACAGTCTAAGGAGCCTCTGGGACCAAAGATATCAATATCTGAATCATAGGAATGCCAGAAGGAGAAGAGGAAGAGCAAGAAATTGAATTCTTATTTGAAAAAAATGAGGAGAAACAACCTCCCTAATTGTTGAAGGAAGTGGACATACAAGCCGAAGAAGCATATAGACTCCCAAAGAAGTTGGACCCAAAGAGGACCTCACCAAGACACATCATAATTAAAATGCTAAAGATAAAAAATAGAGAATCTTAAAAGTAGTAAGACGAAAGAAGAGGGTTACCTACAAAGGAGTTCCCATAAACCAGTCAACTTATTTCTCAAAAGAAACTTTGCAGGCAAGAACAGACTGGCAAGAAGTATTCAAAGTGATAAAAAACAAGGACCTACAACCAAGATGGCTCTATCCAGGAAAGCTATCATTTAGAATGGAAGGGCAGATAAAGTGCTTCCCAGACAAAGTAAAGCTCAAGTTCATCTTCAGCAAGCCATTATTACATGAAATATTAAAAGAACTTATTTAAGAAAAAGAAGATCAAAACTATAACATTAAAGTGGCAAGAAATTCACAACTATCAACAAGTGAATCTAAAATATAAACTATGCAAACAACCAGAACAGGAACAGAATCATAGATATTGAGATCATTTGCAGGGTTATCAACTGGGCAGGGGAAGGGAGAGAACAGGGGGAAAAAGCAATGATTAAGAAGCATAATTTGGTAGGTACAAAATAGACAGGGGAATGTTAAGAACAGTATAGGAAATGGAGAAGCCAAGGAACTTATATTCACAACCTATGGACATCAACTAAGGTGGGGGATTGCTGGCAGGAATGAATGTATCAGGCAGAGGGGGTAAAATTGGGACAACTGTAATAGTAAAATCAATAATATATATTTTAAAAATCAATCAATGTAATATGCCATATTAATTGAATAAAAAATACATGATCATTTTAAACTATTAAGAATACTACACTTGATCTTAGCCAAAAGGCTGAGAAGCGATCATGATCATTTTAATTGGTGCAGAAAAGCATTTGATCAAATCCAACACCCTTTCATGATAAAAAACTGAATTAGGCACACAAGGAAACTTCCTCAGCATGAATAAGTACATTTATAAAAAGCAGAAAGCTAATGTCACACTCAATGGTGAAAGACTAAATGCTTTCTCCATAAGATGCAGAATAAGACAGGGATACCCACTATCACCACTGCTACTCAACATCACACTGGAGACTTCAGCCAGAATAGGCAAGAGTAGTAAATAAAAGGCATCTAAAATGAAAAGAAAGAGTAAAATTACTTTTAACACAGCTGATATGATTTTATATATAGAATATTCTAAATCCATGAAAAGTCTGTTAGAGCTTAAAAATTTCAGAAAAGTTGTAGGATACATGATTAACATGCAAAATGCAGCCATATTTCTAGATAATAACAATGAAAAATCTGAAAAGGAAATTAAGAAAATTCCATTTACGATCACATCAGAAAGAATAAAATACTTAGGAATAAATATAACCACAAAGGTGTAAGACTTGTACACTAAAAACTCAAAATGCTGATAAAAGACATTAAAGAAAGACCTAAATAAATGGAAAGACATTCCATGTTCATGAGTTGGAAGACTTAATGCTGTTATAAAGGCAATACTCCCCCGACCCCCAATTAATCTACAGACTTAATAAAAGCCCCATCAAAATTCCAGTATCATTTTTAGGGGGTAGAAAAGTAGACTTTAAAAGTCATATGGGCCCTGGCTTGGTGGCACAGTGGATAAGGCACTGGCCTGCAAACCCAAAGGTCGCTGGTTTGATTCCCAGCCAGGACACATAGCCAGGTTGCAGACCAGGTCTCCAGACAGGTCTATAGCTGGAGGCAAGTGAAAGGCAATCATACATTGATGTCTCTGTCCCTTTCTGCCTCTCTCCCTTCCCCTTTCTCTAAAAACAATAAATAAAAATCTTAAAAAAAGTCATATGGAATTGCAGGGACCCTAAGTAATGATTTTCAAAAAGGAAAAAAAGACAAATAACTTACTTTCTAATTTTAAAACATACTATAAAGCTATAGTAATCAAAACTGGTACTATTGGAAGGATAGACATATAAGTGAATGTATCAAATGGAGAGTCCAGAGATATAACCTTACATTGACAGTCAATTGATTTTTGACAAGGATGCTGCATGCATTTAGGATAGTCTCTTCAACCAGTGCTTCAGGGGAAACTAAATATTCACATGCAAAAAAATAAAGCTGGCTAGTTCAATTCCCCAGCCAGGGCACATAATCAGGTTGCAAGCCAGGTCTCCAGCCAGGTCTGTGGCTGGAGGCAGGTGAAAGGCAACCACCATACCTTGATTCTTCTCTCCCTCTCTGCCTCTTTCCCTTCCCCTCTATGGAAATAATAAATAAAATATTTTTTTAAAAATAAAATAAATTAAATTAAAAAAAAATAATAAAACTGGACCTCAGCCACAAACCATATACAAAAATTAACTCAAAATGGAAGTAAAAGTTTTAGAAGAAAATACATGTATAAATCTTCATGATCTGAGTTTTGGAAATGGGTTCTTAGCTATAATACCAAAAACACAAGCAAGTAAAGAAAAAATAAATTGGACTTCATCAAAATTAAAACTTTTGTGTATTAAGAGACTATGAAGAAAGAGAAAGTCTACGTATGCAGGTTGCAAGCCAGGTCTCCAGGCAGGTCCGTAGCTGGAGGCAGGTGAAAGGCAACCAACCATACATTGATGTCTCGCTCCCTCTCTGCCTCTCTCCCTTCCTCTCTCTCTGAAAATAAATAAAATCTTTAAAAAAAAAGTTTACATATGAAATGCAAGAAAACATCTAAAAATTATATTCATATACTTGCAAATCACAAAAAGACCAAAAAAGTTTTTTTTTAAGTTTTAAAAAACTGTTTCAAAAAAGTTTTTAAAAAGTGGGCAAAAGATTTGAATAGAAATTTCTCAAAAAAGACACACAAATAGCTTTATTAGCACATGAAAAAATGCTCAATACAAGGTGGGGGTAAAATAACAGAATTTACTTATAAAAAATGTGCATTTATTAGTACATGTTTAAACTTTAGTCACCTTCAAAGTACTCTCCATTTGATGCAATATACCCATTGTGATGTTTTTCCCAACTGCTCAAAACAGTTTTGAACTCACTGATTTTTTTTTTTAATTTTTAAAATATTTTATTCATTATTTTTAGAGAGAAGGGGAGGGAGGGAGGAAGAAAGGGAGAGAAACATCAATGTTTGGTTGCTTTTCACCTGCCTCCATCTGGGGACCTGGCTGGGAGACCTGGCTTGCAACCTGGTTATTTGCCCTGGCTGGGAATCGAACCAGTGACCAGTGACCTTTGGGTTTATAGGCTGGCACCTGTCCACTGAGCCACCAGCCAGGGCTGAACTCATTGATTTTTATGCCTTTTAATGCTTCCACTGTTCTTTGTTTCACCTCTTCCACATCAACAAAACATTTTCTGTTGAAGGCTTTTTTCATCTGGGAAAACAAAAAATGGTGCTGGGGGTGAGATCGGGTGATGAGGGAGGGTGGTGCACAGGGATCATGTCATTTTTGGTCAAAAACTGTTGAACACTCAGCACGATGTGGGCAGGTGAGTTCATAAACCCATCATGAAATAAGCAAATGCATTGGGTCTTCAAAAAAAATTTCATGGAAGCCAAATGAAGCCTCTCACAACACCACCAGCTGGTACACTGATACCAATGGGTTCCTAGAACACTCACCTAGTGGGGGAAGCCTGTACTACAAGGGGCCCACCCTCCAGAAGATAACTCCATTTTTTGGGTTGCCCCCTCATATCATTACTCACTAGGGAAACACAATACAAATCAAAACCACAATAGGATATCACTTAATACTTATTAGGATGGTTATAACCAAAAAGACAGAAAATAGCAAATGCTGGCAGTAAGGATGTACAGAAATTACTGATAGGCATGTTAAATGGTGTCCTTGCTGTGAAAAACAGCTTTGACGGTCCCCAAAAAGTGATGTGTAATTACCATACTGACATGGCATTTCCACTTCTAAGTATAGCTAAAGGAGTTGAAAAGAAGTATTAAAACAAGTCGTTTTATACAAATGTTCCTCAGGAGTCAAAAGGAGGAAACCACCCAAATGTTCATCAATGGACGAACGGATAAACAAAACATAGTACATACAATGGAGTGTTATTCCACCATAAAAAGCAGTGAAGTACCTACACATACTACATTAGGATGAACCTCACAAACATGCTAAGTGAAATAGACCAGATAAAAATAACACATGTTGTAAATTTTTATTTATATGAAATATCCAGAATAGGTCAATCCACAGAAACAGATTAATAGGGGCTGAGGGAGGGAAGACTAGGAGATACCTGCTGAATGAATACCAGTCTCTTTAGGGGTTGCTGAAAATGTTTTGGAACTAGATAGAGATGACAGTTGCACAGAATTATGAATGTCTTAAATGCCACTGAATTGTACACATTACTAGTGATTAATTTTGAGATGGAGAGGGAGAAAAGGTTTAAAGGTGCCTACATCCAAAACAGACAAGGGTAGAACAAAGTCATTGTTGCAGACAAAAAGCCAAGTGTATTAAACATATGAAGATTCCTAAAAGACATTTACCAGCACCTCTCTCATCCATTTGCTACTTACCTACTTCCCAAACTCACTTTACCCATATATATCGTTATATCTTTTCTCAGGTAAAAACAAAGTAGCTTCTATTTCCTCTCCCCTGCTCTAGGACAAGTGAATGAACAAACATTGCTTTCTCTCCCCTGGAACTGACTGTAAGATATCACCATGTGCTTAAGAAAAACAAATCATTTTATCTTAAGTTCAAAGCAAGAGATTCCAGAAGGAATGCTTCCTTACTTTTGCAAGCTCTCTCCTTAGCTCCTCTTGCTCCTCCTCTGACAGGGTCTCTGTGACATTGATTGTGGCAGCAACATCTTCTCCAGCCTCAGGTACTGGGTCTGTTCTCAGGAGACCTAGATGAAGGTTAAAAAAGTTTCTAAGACATGAAAGCTAAGTACAATTTTCCTTTACACTCCTCCACTGCCCAAGTCATAATCAAGTAAATGAGGTTAGATTCACACACCATCTGTTGCACTTTCAAAAGACCTAAATTTCCCAGAAAAGGCCACAGAAAACTTGGCCCTAATCACTAAAAAACACCAGTTTAGACTTTGCCAAAATACAAATTTAGAAAATACAGCATTTGCTCAACTTTCGTTCATGTCCACAGTCACAATACAGTTACTGCAAAGTAGAATGGGATCTTGGCGAGGCTTCAAATGCTGACCTAGTGAATGAAGACTGGTAGGTAATTCATAGGAAGTGAGATGGCCTGGGGAGGGGATGGGGGGCTCTAAGTGTCTCTAGCTTCCTCTGGTTGTGAGATCCAACAGTGAACAATCTCAGAGAAGAAGAAATGGTGAGCAGACTCAGAGCTCAAGTTTTATTCTATTGCTTTCCATTAGTGGACATAAGAAACACCTTTTTATAGCTTTTAAAATATATATACACACACACATACACACATACATATGTACACAGGGTGGGGCAAAAGTAGGTTTAAAATTGTGAGGACACAAAACATAGTTTATTCTTATATTATTATTATTTTACACATGAACAACTGTAAGCCTACTTTTGCCCCATCATATATATATATGGTGTGAGTGATACATTGGCAATAATGTTGTATCTCCTTATTTCACATGCTTACTAATTTTGAAAACCTGTTTCTAAGGTTATGATTTAACATCATTGTTTCAGATATAAAGTATTAAATTCTGAGAGCAACTGTCATGTTAAAGGAAAATGATGTTAGAGCAACCATAATTTCTGGACTGTGTGAAGGGCCAACTGCTAAGAAAATTGCAGACTTCAATACCATCCCTTTAAATACAGTTGACAACCTGAAGAAGGTGTATGATGCCGATCCTGATGTTGCCACACTAACAAGGAAAACATATAAGTTACGCAAGGATAGCACAAGTCCAGATATTGTACACAGAATCCAGGAGACCATCAATGAAGATCCAGGAAAGGCAATGCACTCCATAGCAAGAGAACTGCTGATGTCAGATGCAATGGTTCCCAAGAATATTGCTGAAGATATCAGATACAGATCATATGTTCTTAAAAGAGGCCAGTTTATGACACAGCAGACAAAGGAAATGTGCTTTGAAAAAGCAAAGAAACTGCTAACAAAATGGAAAAATCCCAAAGAAAAAAACCCTCTGATTTTCTTGTCCAATGCAAAGAATTCTCAGCAGGACCAAACAGTCAACAGAAGAAACAACAGGTGGCTCTGTGAGAATCTTAATGAAGTCCCAATTGTCATGAAAATGAAATTTCCTGCTACAGGGATGGTGTTAGGTTTTGTCAGCAATGAAGGAGATATCATGAGCTGGCATTTGTTTCCACAAGGCTTAAAGGTGACTACTGATGTTTACCTTGATGTTTTGAGGGAAGTAGTTGTACCATGGATGATGCAAGTCACAAATGGATGTCATTCCAACAAGATGGTGCACCAGCACATAACGCCAAAAAGGTGCAAGAATCTCTCAGTGTCAATGTTCCTGGATTCTGATCAAAGGAAATCTGGCTGCCTAATTCACCAGATGCAAATCCTTTAGCTTATTATGTATGGAGCATTTGTGAGAGAGAAGTTAATAAACAACCTCATTCCAATAAAGAGGCTGTTCAACTAAGGTTGAAAACATGATGATGTCCATGGATAAAGAAAAGTTCATTAAAGTGTGCTCAAGATTCTGAACTCAAATCGAGTCTATTATTGCAACAAAATGAGACTTTTTTGAATGATTTAAATAATGACTATGTTTATGTATTTACATATAAGAATAAATTTATTTTAAAAACATAACACTTCTGTGGTATGCTTAGTTTTACTAAAATTTCGCCAATTTATCACACACATGGTGTGTGTGTGTGTGTGTGTGTGTGTGTGTGTAAATTATCCAGATACCTTTTAAAAATTTCTAAAATGTATATTCAGAGAAAAGACTAACACCCATGTGAAGGCTTTTCATATTATTCAAGGCCAATCTCAATGGTGTCCATTCCCCTAGAAAAGAGCCAGTGTCTGTTTTGTGTCCAGTATTTCTATAGAGCGCCAGGAAGGCACTGCCTCTGAGTACCTTTGTCCTCCCCTCTTGCCTAACCCAAGCAGCCAATGAGGCCCCTAACACCCTAGGTGCAAAATTTAAGGGGGCACCAAAAACTCAGTATGAATGATTTTAATGTTCTAAAGCAATCAATCATTTGTAAAAATCAAAGTTAATTCAAAGAATCCAAGATGAACAAAATACCCAAATTTAAATTGGCAGGCTCAGTAGTGCTGATTTTTTCTTTTGCCACAGGCTCAAAAACAGCTTTGCACAACATTGTTTCTGATCTTGTCTTTATTTAAGATTGTAGTATATTACTCACTATGGGTTTCTTTACATTACTTGTATTTATTTTTTAATTTTATTTATTATTTTCAGAGAGAAGGGCAGGGAGGGAGGAAGAAAGGGAGAGAAGCATCAACGTATGGTTGCCTTTCACCTGCCTCCAGCTACGGACATGGCTGTGTCCTGGCTAGGGAATTGAACCAATGACCCTTGGGTTCACAGGCCAACACTCAATCCACTGAGCCACACCAGCCAAGATATTATTTTTAATTTTTTAAATACCACATTAATACATTATCTTGATAATGGGTGCCCCTTAAATTCTACACATTCATCACCCATTCAGACTGTTCCTATGTCTCAGGTTTGAGTTCTTATAGTCTCCCATGGCAGCAGACTTTTTTAATGTAGGGATCAGGAGAAGTTCTCCCCGTCTACACATCACTATAGTTTTTTTTCCACCCCTATCCCCCTCATATCTACATGTTTCTGAGTAATGCTAGTTCAGCCACAGCCACTAGATGGCACCTGCCCAAAGCAAATGGCCAGCAGCACATGACTGACTAGACACAGCAACCAGGCAGAGTGGAAGAAGGAATAAAACACCATTCAACAAGCAGACAGCACTATGCCCAACCTAAGAGGAGTGGCTAAATCAATAATATAACATCTTGTAAAAGGTACAAAGATACTTGCTACACAGTATATTATATGTTAACTACATAATAATAGTTACTAATTATAATAACATTAATCACTAGCATTACAGTATCAAAAGAGTGTCTACCTGAACAGTGTTAACAGAATTGTTAAAGACATCAAAGTAATACAAATAAAACAATTTGAAACCACAAACTGGAGTGGCAAACACACCAGGATGAAGCCTTCCCCTGCAGAGACAACAAGGCAACACACACACAACACGGGACAGGTACAATCAGTAGTAAGGCTCAAAGAATAATTGCTTCTATCAGTTTCCTTTGAAAGAGCTGCAAACTGGCTGCCTATGTATTATGAGTATTTCTATGATGGACATCGGATTCCGTTACTCCCAGCTTAAAATCCTTTAGTCATCCCCTACGGTTTTCAGGACAAAATTCAACCCTGTAGTTGAGCACACAGGCCTTACAGGGCTCTTCACCTGCTATCTGGCAGTGGCTCCAACTCCAGACAATTCAAACTGTGGGCAAATGTACTGTTAGAAACCATTAAGGGGGCTCTATGTATATGTGCAAATTTACCCTGACACTAGGCTCTGTTACAAAGGAGTATGAGATTAAAAATGGGAGACAAGCATACAGGTAGCAATCTTACAAACAACATGGGAAGAACCATGATACAGTTCCTTATAAACAGCATTCATTTTTAATGCTTTATTCAGACCTTTCAAAATCTCCAACTAGAACAAGACAGCCCTGTAAAACCCAAAACTCAGATGTTAAACCATACCCTAAATAGAAAAGATTATTTCATACTTTTTAATTAACAGCATTTTGTAAATCTACTTAAGAAGGAAAATGTAGCATCTGAATACTAATAATGCTTTATGCATAGCTGCCCAATTCTAAAAAGAGTCTAAGGGGATTTTAATAACATTTTTAGTTAGAGTACTAGGGGAAACCAAAGTCCTAGAAAATGGGGTCATAGGGTTGCCCACAGTGGGTTTTGGGAACCTTCATAATGACCCTGAGATCTTGTATTCAGAATATAAAGAGGCAAAGGGGGGCAACTTAGACAAGAACCTAGTATAAAGGAGCCATGGACATGGACAACAGGTGGGATTGACTTTGGGGGGAATGGGTAGGTGGGGAGGGGGACAGAGGGGAGCAAAAAGGGGATGGATGTAATACAACAACAATAAAGTTTAAAAAAAAAAGAAGTTAGAAAATGTAACACATAATTACATGGTCTGCTTTTTCCATATTAGCCTGCAGGTGGCAGCAAATTACGAGCATTATAATTTAAAGGCAAGGTTTCAAGGGGTGGGGAGGAATGGAAAATTAAGGACCTGAAGAAGAATAGAATGGCAGATACTGCAATCACCATCACAACATGACAGTCATTCTTAGGAAAGTTATTAATAACCACACCCACCACAGTGTGCATACTATCTACACCTATACCCAAGCTGAGAGGTCTGAATGTATTACATCATTCATGTGCAACACATCCATGAGGTGGGATCACCCTTACCATTTGCAGGTGAGGAATCTGAAGCTTACAGAAGTTAACTAACTTGCCCATGGTGACATCTGAAAACATGGTGCAGTTAGCATTCTGAACCTAGATGGTTTGATTTGAAAGCATGTGCTTCAAATCACTGATTTCCAAAATACAAATAAAGGTAAGAGATGGGGCTACAAGGTCAGACTTTGAATACTATTTAGAAGCAACAATAAATAAGACTCTGTACAAGTGAAAGAAGCTGGTACATTAGGTCAAAATCAATTGCTTCATGTCCAGATAGACAGTTCCCCAAACCTGTGAATCCAAATTGTCTTGGAGGTTTTCCTAGATGTTACCCCATTTCATCTAAATTTAGTAAGAGTAGAGATGAAGTCTGACTTTTGGAAAATATATTCTCACATAAAAAAGTTGGGAAATGGGAACATTTTAATTATACAAGGTCTGGCCAGAAGGTATCCAGCCATGTAATATGAAAAGTAGAGCCCTGGTTGGTGGCTCAGTGGATAAGGCGCCGGCCTGTGAACCCAAAGGTCACTGGTTCGATTCCCAGCCAGGGCACATGACCAGGTTGCAAGCCAGGTCTCCAGCCAGGTTCATAGCTGGAGGCAGGTGAAAGGCAACCATACATGGACGTTTCTCTCCCTCTCTGCCTCTCTCCCTGCCCTTCTCTCTAAAAATAATGAATAAAATCTTCAAAAAAAAAAAAAAAAAAAGAAAGAAAGAAAGTTTAAACATAAAGATTCCTCTATTAAAAAAAAGAAAAATAGAGACATTTATTGAAAAAGATACAAGATACATGAAACATTGTACATAGGACACCTCAGTTCCCTTCAAAGGAGGTACCTTGGAACATCACACAGTTCTCTCAATCACCATCCACTTGCCCCCGTTGTATTTTTCTGAATCTCATCAACATTCTGAAATCTCTTCACTTTTAAAGGTGATTTCAGGTTTGGGAAAAGCCAGCAGTCGCAGGATGCCAAATCCCAGCTGAGTCACTTGAGTGATGTGGTGTTTCGCTAAAAAACTCTGCAGAAGATGTGATGCATGAGTGGGTATGTTGTCCTGATGAAGTTGTCAATCACCAACTCTCCATAGCTGTGGCCCTCTGAATCGTCCAAATAGTTTCCATGGAAAAATGTTCAAACTTAAGGCAAAATTTGATGCAGATTCCTTCCTCTGCTCATTCAGTAATTTTACTGTGTCAGCTACACAGTACACATGCTCACTCAATGGCTCTAGCCCCCACTGACTGGTAATCGTTCGTTGCTCACACATGCGTATTACAGTCTATTCTCCTTGGCTGCCAGGTTATATTAATGTCATGCAAACTGTTCCTGTTGTATTAAAAATGGCTGGACTTTTTCCAGACAGACCTCATATACATAAAATTGTAAATAATCAAAAAATTCATATTTGATTATTTACTTTAATATTCTCCCTCAGAATCTGATGGAAAGCCATTTTTTAAATGAGAAGGAGAATTAATATTTATTGAGGTTTAATAACCAGAGAGATTTCCATGTTATGCCATAAAAATTAAAGTAAAATAAACAAAAACAAAAGAACCTTACCAAAAGCCCTGGAGTGGTATTTATTTTCATTAGGAAATTGAAGCCCTTTGAGGTTAGTAATTTGCACAGTCACAGAAGTTAGATTCAAATGCAGGTCTTTCTGACTCTAATTTCTTCTTCCCTCGCACACACTTATTCTTAGAGAAATTCCAGTGGGCAGGGAGGTCGAAGGGCAAGTCCAGAGGGAACCTGGAGGCAGAGGGCCAGGCTTTCTTCATAGGGGCTTTTTATTCTGCTGAGGGTGTGAGAACCCATGGGGATTCCTGGGTTGAAAGTACCACAATCAAACCCAAGTGAATGATATTGGTGATAATTTGTTCCATTAGGTTATTAACATTTTAGCCACTTCCTTCATCCTTCTTGTTGTGCAGACAGATTACCTGCCTGTCTTCAACTGCACCCATGAAGTCCCCCTGGAGAGTTTGGGATGGGGGGAGGGTAGCCTGGAGCCCATAGACAGGCTGCTGGGATGGATGACTAGGTGAGAGTCCACTGCCCAAGGAACAATGGAGAAGGTGGACAGAAACCAAAAGGTTTGTCCCCGTCAAACCTAAGACAAAGTTTTTCTTTTTACATCTTTGAATTGAAATGCAATGTATAACCAGCCAGATAAGCAGTCTTTGGGATGGAGTTGTTTTACCAGCTATAACCCAACTTTGCAAAATGGATATGAGTGGCTTAGACCATCACAGGCCTCTCTTTTCAGAAAGGCTGCATCACAGGCTTTTTGTAATTTATTCAATAAACAAAACAGACATGGGTTATTCCTAGCTGGCAAGCAATTTAGGTAAGTTAGACAGGGCATGTAAAGGTATTTAGGAAACTTTCACCTATTTTTCTTTAAAAAGTGTGCACAGGAATGGTATGGTTAATGTATGTATCTGAATAAATCTAAAAGAATGTTTATGAGCATAAAATTAAAATTTTAAGTAAAAAATAAAGCATTTCTTTTTAGTTTAACTTGAAGCAATTTTTTTTTTCCTTAATGAAACATAAAATCATGGTACATCCTAAAATCTAGTGTCTTTCTGACTACCAACTCATGGGAACTGTGAGACAATACATTTATTTTTTTAAGTTAAAAAAAAAACAGGTAAAAAATTTCTGTAGTGTTTTTGATATGTTGAAATATGCTACTTCAGCCCTGGCTGGTGGAACACTGGGTAAAGTGCCAGCCTGAGAACCCAAAGGTCGCTGGTTCAATTCCCCAGTCAGGGCACATAACCAGGTTGCAAGCTAGGTCTCCAGCCAGGTCTGTAGCTGGAGGCAGGTGAAAGGCAACTGTATATTGATGTCTCACTCCCTAGCTGCCTCTCTCCCTACCCCTCTCTCCAAAAATAATAAATAGAATATTAAAAAAGAAAAGAAAGAAATATGCTACTTCAGCCTTTGAAGAACTTGTTAGTAATTTGGGGAAAATTAAGTTCTTAGATTTCTGCTTCAGTGGAAATGTGTGTGATGAGCAGGGAATGCTTGGGAAGATAAGGAAGAAAGGGGAAAGATTTTAGTTGTGAACACATCTCTACTTCTAGACTGTAACATTCCAACATCACACCCTTATCTTTGCATGTAAGTGCAGTGCCTAGAACAGAGCAATTGTTAACACATGTTTCATGTGAACCGATTTATTAGCAATGGATTTATTCAAACTAAGTTTCTCTTTAAGTTCCCACAGACAATCACCTACTCACCACACACTCCCAAAAATGTCAACCAGGGAAGGAAACAAAGCCTTTTTATACAAATTTTGAACATATAATCACACTAAGGCCATGATGGATAGTCTGGTGATCACCTCTCTGTTCAGGTGGTATGGGTGCAGCCCATGCCTGCTCCTGTTGGAGCACCCGCCACAACAGTCCTTGACCTTTCACCCAGTTAAGACCAACTGCTTCCTTCAAAATGGTCTGTAATTATCAACTAAAATATTTTTGGCCATTGTCATACAATTTTAGATTTGAAAAGAATTTTGCATCATTTAGTTCAAACACTTCATTATATAAAGAAGAAACTGGAGATAAGGTTTTTTTGTTTTTGTTTTTTTTTAAGAATAAAAAGATACAAGCATAAACTTTGAAATGAAATGGTATTGTGGGTTGAATTGTGTCCCATGAATGGACATATTTGACTTCCCAACCCCTACAAACAGGATCTTTGCAGGTGTAATCAAGTTGAGATCATAGTAGATTAGGGTTGGCCCTCATCCCAAGACCCAGAGAGGAGAACACCTACAGTTACAGAGACAGAGAGACGCAGAGAAACTGTGTGATGATGGAGACAGAGACTGGAGTCCAGGATTGCTGGCAACCACTAGTAGCTAGAATGATTCAAGGAAGACTTTCCATCAGGTACCAGGGGAATGTTGCCTTGCCAAAGTCTTGATTTTGGGTTTGCAGCCTCCAGAACTCAGATATAAGAAATTTCTGATCCTGGCTAGTGTGGCTCAGTGGATTGAGTGCCAGCCTGTGAACCAAAGGGTCACCAGTCCCTGTCTTTCTCCCTCCCTTCCCCTCTCTCTAAAAATGAAAATCTTTTTATGAAAAAAGAAATTCCTGTTGTTTCACACTAAACTTAAAAGACACATGCACCCATATGTTCATGGCAGCATCATTTACAATATTCAAAATATGGAAGCAACCCAAATGCTCATCAAGAAACAGATAAGAAGTGATGCACACATACAATGGAATAACTCAAGCCGTAAAAAAGGAATGAAATCTTGCCATCTGCAACAACATGGATGGACCTAGAGGGTATTTTGCTGAGTGAACTAAGTCACATAGAAAAAGATAAATGTCATATAATTTTACTTATATGTAGAGTTAAGTATATATGTATATTTATATATATATATTATATATATAATAAGTATATATAATAAAAGCAAGCAGAACAGAAATGGACTCATAGATACAGAGAACAAATTGATGGTTGCCAGATGGGAGGGAGGTTGGGGACTCGGTGAAAAAAAAGGTGAAGGGATTAAGAAATACAAACAGTCATAGGGATGTAAAGTACAGCATAAGTAACAGTCAATAATATTGTAATAAATATGCATGGGGTCAGATGGGTACTAGACTTATTGGGGTGATCACTCTGTAAGTTATGTAAAGGTCTAATCACTGGGTTGTACACCTGAATCTAATATATTGTATGTCAACTATAATTAAAAATTAATTTAAAAAATAAAGTGTAAAAAAACAAAAGAAATTTCTGTTGTTTTAAGTCACTCAGTTTATGGCACTTTGTTGCAACAGTCTTAAGAAACTAAGCCTAAAACTCACTCACTCCCTGTTAAAGAAAAACAAAAAAGCAATACCACAATGCCCTCTGGGTTTTAATAAGAATGTTCTAAAGGGTAAAGGGGCACATGTTATTCTTCATAAGAATTTGTCTTCCCTCATACCTCTCCACATGCGCAGGTAATCCTAGTTGCTTCTTCTCTCCTTCCTTCCTCTCCTCTTCCATGAAGCTGGGCTCACAGGCTCACTTCCTTACTTCTTGTCACTCTTCACCCCCCTGCTACCTGGCACCTGTCCTTCCTCCACCCCTTCCACTAAGAACAGTTCTTGGTCATGGTCACATGTGACATCAAAGCATCCAGCTCTGAACTTCAGTCTGACACCTCTGCTCCTCTGGTACCTCCCACCTGCCACCCTGGGTTTTCCTGACCTCTCTGGGATATGGTTCATCTCCAGTCCCATCATCCTACCTCAGTTCAAGCTCTCACTTGTTCTTGCTTAGACTCTTGCCCCAAAGCTTCCTGATGGTCTCTGTCCCCTCCAACAACTATTGACCATCCTACCACCAAGAGTGAGCTCTTGTGCATGACTCTGACTTCGACACTCCCTTGCCTTCACTCCTCGAATGGCCCCCATCTCATCAAGCTTATTGTTCCTGGTTCCTAACATCTAAGGCCCACCCACTCTGCCTCGTGCTACTGTCCTCACCCACTGAAGAATGTATTAACTCAAAAAGTAAAATAATATAAATTATTCCCCATAAGTTTTTCCCACTTAATTTTATTATTGTGGTAAAATATCTAACGTAACATTAGCCACCTTCACCATTTTTAAATGTACAATTTAGTGGCATTTGTTACCTTCACAGTGTTGTACCATCACTTCCACTATCTTTCCAAAGCATGCTCTTTTGTTTTCTCTTTGCACATGTTACTTTCTCTTCCTGAAAACCCCTCCTTATTTCCAGGGCCCATTCATTTCAATAAATCAATTTTAAGTGTCTCCTGCCGTTGAAGGATTTCCAGAACCCTGTGACCCAGTCCGTGCTCTGGATATAACATGCTACGTGTAACAGGTACAGCACTTGAGATACAACCTGCGAGGCTGGTCAACCTGGGACCCCAGCACAAGTTCCAACCCCACATGTTTATCTGTGTGGTGCCTCCTGCCCAGTGTCTGCCACACAGACACTCATTATCTACCTTACATCTTGAGCTTGTTATTTTCTGTATTGCACTTTTATTTCACTGCTTTCATCTACCAAAGTTTTTCTACTTAAAATAAATAAAATGTGATTTTTCTAATATATATATATATATATATTAGAAAGATATATATATCTTGTGTCCCATAGCCTATCCAAAGACTACTACATTTGGAAAAGTCACCTACCTTCACATTACAGAGAATGACTATAGGGACCCACATGTGCCTGTGGTCTAGGTGGGGCACACATGACACGATAGAAGAGAGAATATAAGGTCAGCTGCCCCGAACAGAGAAGGCTCAAATTGGTCAGAGTTATAATCAAGCCCCAGAAACTTCTCTGGCAACAAGACTATATCCACTTCTCTGAGTCTCTGAAGAGGCAAAAATGGTTTTAAGACCAGAGTCGGAATAAGAAACTTCAGTTTCTAGGTATTATTTTATTTAAGCACAAACAAGAGGAAATATGCACCTCCTTTTTAAAACCTAGAGACACAGAAAGAGGTAAAATTTATCATTCCAAATATCTTTAGTAGTAATATCCAAAAAAATCACAAGGTAGGTCCCATATTGAACTAGAGTTGGAAGAGGTCTCAAAATGGAAGGCCATGATCTAAAGGAACCAGAGCAGTTGAGAAAACTATTTATTGGTGGTTTGAGCTTTGAAACTACAGATGATAGTTTAAGAGAACATTCTGAGAAATGGGGCACACTCACAGATTGTGTGGTGATGACAGACCCCCAAACAAAACATTCTCAGGACTTTGGTTTTGCGACTTACTCTTGTGTTGAAGAGGTGGATGCAGCAATGTGTGCTTGACCACATAGGTTGATGGGTATGTAGTGGAACCAAAGAGAGCTGTTTCTAGAGAGGATTCTGTGTAAAGCCTGGTGCTCATCTAACAGTGAAGAAAATTTTTGTTGGTGGTATTAAAGAAGATACAGAAGAATATAATTTGAGAGACTACTTTGAAAAGTATGGCAAGATTGAAACCATAGAAATTATAGAAGATAGGCAGAGTGGGGAAAAAAGAGGATTTGCTTTTGTAACTTTTGATGATCATGATATAGTTGATAAAACTGTTGTTCAGAAATACCACACTATTAATGGGCATAATTGTGAAGTGAAAAGGCCCTTTCTAAACAAGAAATTCAGTCTGCTGGATTGCAAAGAGGCCATGGAGGTGGATCTGGCAACTTTATGGGTTATGAAGGAAACTTTGAAGATGGTGGTGATAACTTTGGCTGTGGTGGAAACTTCGGTGGAAGAGGTGGCCATGGTGGAGGTGGCAGCAGGGGTAGTTATGGAGGAGGTGATGGCGGATATAATGGATTTGGAGGTAATGGTGGCAACTATGGTGATGGTCCTGGTTACAGTAGTAGAGGAGACTCTGAGGGTGGTGGACCAGGATATGGTGATGGTGGAGGAGGATATGATGGTTACAATGAAGGAAATTTTGGTGGTAACTACAGTGGTGGTGGTGGAAACTATGATTTTGGAAATTACAGTGGAAAACAGCAGTCAAATTATGGACCCATGAAGAGGGGCGGCAGTTTTGGTGGAAGAAGCTCGGGCAGCCCCTATGGTGGTGGTTATGGATCTGGTGGTGGAAGTGGTGGATATGGTAGCAGAAGGTTCTAAAAACTCAGAAGAAAAGGGCTACAGTTCTTAGCAGGAGAGAGAGCGAGGAGTTGTCAGGAAAGTTGCAGGTTACTTTAAGACAGTTGTCCCAAATGCATTAGAGGAACTGTAAAAATCTGCCACAGAAGGAACGATGATCCATAGTCAGAAAAGTTACTGAAGCTTAAACAGGAAACCCTTCTTGTTCAGGACTGTCATAGCCACAGTTTGCAAAAAGTGCAGCTATTGATTAATGCAATGTAGTGTCAATTAGATATACATTCCTGAGGTCTTTCATCTGTTGTAGCTTTGTCTCTTTTTCTTTTTCTTTTCATTACATCAGGTATATTGCCCTGTAAATTGTGGTAGTGGTACCAAGAATAAAAAATTAAGAAACCTTTAACTTTAAAAAAAATCACAAGGTAAAGATATTTTCCCCCTTATGAGCAGAATCCCAGGACAGGCAGGGGGATGTTTGAAGGGCCCCACACCACAGTGGTTCCTCTTAAGAGGCCTTAAATGCAAAAAGCCTACTTAAGACAGGCCTCCTCAACCACAGTATGAGGGACATTTTGGGCCAGGTAATTCTTTGCAGTGGGTGCTTTCCTGTGCATTGTCCCCTACGGCATCTACCCACTTAGTGTCTGTAGCAGTCCCTCCTCACATCCAGCTTTGACAACCAAAGTCACTTCAACATCAGCTCCTGAAGTACCAAATGCCCAAAGTGTGTGTGTGGGGTGGGGGTGGTTGTGGGGGTGGTGGGATGAATAACAACACTGCCCCAGGTTGAAACCTGTGGACTTAAGGTGAGAGGGCATCTGATACTTCTTGTTTGACACTGACTCTCTTATAAAAGAGACTCAAAAGCTCAAGCCATGAAAACTTTTCATAGCTTGAGGCTGTAATTTTACCAGGTTTGCCCATGGTGAGATTAGTAAAATAGGAGAGAAAAACAACTCATTGCAGAGTGGAGGCAGCAAGGAATAAGAAAGTAGAGGAACCCTGACACAATCCATTTGAGAAAAACCCAAGAACCCAGGGGACTGGCTGGGCAGTGCAGAGCTGAGGAAGAGGGGATGCACACAGCACTAAGGCATTAAGGGAAAGTGAACTGCAGACCCAGATCTGCCCCGAAACACAGCTCTGTCAGGAGGGCCCTGAACACCAGTCAACTTCCTACCCCCGAAAAGGTCATCCTCTCAAAATTTACCTCACAAAACCACCTTACAGAAAGAGTGGTGAAGGAAGAAAAAAATGGTTAAGGTAGTGTTTTCATATGCTTGATCGCCTCCTCCAGTCCAAAATGGACTTCCTTCATGTTAAAAAATAAACAAAAAGAGGGGAAAATCTTCAGTCAATGATTTCAGACCAACCATTTCCCACAACCCTAACCACCTGTAAAGCTCATAATGAAGCACCCCACCAAGAGAAGCAAAAGGTCAGCCATGAAGAGACTGGGGGGTCCCCAGAGATGAAGTCACTCCCTTCCTTAAATTTCATCCCTAGGTACAAGCAGGGGAGACTATATTTCTTGATTTAAAATCGTGAAAACTTCCCAGAAGTGATCAGAAAGAACTTCCCTAAAAGGAAGTGAAAATGACACACAGCAGATATCACAAAGGGTTAATTTTTAAAAATGACAAGAAGGGCTATGAACTAAGGGGTTTCCTTTTTTTCCCCCCTCAATGTTTTTAGGCTTTAAAGTAACTGCATTAAACTAAAATATCAGATTTTTAATATCAGATTTTTAAATGGCTCCTATTTCCTAAAGCCACTAGAAATAACTCAATGCTCTTTTTGTTTTGTTTTTTATAATTAGGGGCTGCATCCTTCTGTATACCAGAACATTTTTAAGAGGAATAGAGACCCTACATAAGTATCACTTGGAAGATTACCCTTGTAGGTGATCAGACAACAAACAAAAAAATGGCACAGGACCCCAGCAACCATCCTTGGGTACATCTGTGCTAACTGTCCACTGCAGACTTGAGACAGAATGTTCAGGTCCACGCAGCACATAAAGAATCAACAAGCCATGCCCCTACTCCCACAGTAAAACCCTTGACCAAAGGAGAGGTTACGCCTTGAATGAGTAATAACAACTGTTCGATAATACCCATTTCCAGGGAGGCCAAAATAGTGGGAACTATTTTAGTGGGAACTAAAGAAAAATACACAATAACCCAACTACTCACTGGCTTGACAACTGGGCTTTGTGATGTGGGGACTTCACAACACCTTTTTTTGGCTTCATTGCTCATATCTGTAAAATGGGCTGGAGTGTGAACTAGTCCTTGCCAGTTTTGTTACTCATTCATCCACCCATCCAATTTGGTGAGCCATAAATATCAAGCACTATCCTAGGTGCTGGGGGAAAGCAGTAAACATCCCTAATGGAACTTATGTTCCAGATTCTGAAACTTATTTAGAAATCAGTGTTTTTCAGACTACAAGTTGTGAAACCCAGTTAGCAGGACCAAATGAACATTTTCGAAAGAATCAATGGAACAGTTTAAAATCTCAGAGTACATCACACATGGGAAGGATAAGTTCTGTTCTAACCATTGACATTTGCATTGATGAGGGCTGGTGGTCAAGACGTCAGAGTCAAAGGCATTTTTGAATGTGGGCTGTCTAGCTCAACCTGATAAAGACCTCGTTCTGTTCCAGACAGTGACCCTCATCCTGTCCTGCATGCAGGTTGCTTCTTAGGAACACTCTGCACATACAGTAGACTAAATCTGATTACTTTTTCAGTGCCCTTGTGATGGCATTTTGGATAAATATCGAAGAATTTATGTTTCAGTGTTCCCAACCTTTCTGAGTAGGAGTTCTTTAAATGTCAGTCCTTTCTTGAACACTACTTGTCTGCTGATTAAGAAAATGCATAGTGCCCTGAATGAATGGCTCAGTTGGTTGGAGTATCATCCCATAAACCAAAGGGTTGTAGGTTCACTTCCCAGTCTGGGCATATACATAGGTTGTGGGTTCCATCCCCATTCGAGGTGTGTACGAGAGGCAGCTGATCACAGCTGATCGATGTTTTTTTCCTCACACTTATGTTTCTCTCTCTCTCCCTTCCTCTCTTTCTGAAGTCAACAAAGATATCATTGGGTGATGAAAAGGAAGGAAGGAAGGAAGGATGGGGAGGGAGGAAGAAAAAAACGGAAAGAAGGAAAGGGAAAATACATAGTGGCCAAAAGTCATATGAGCTTTTTTATTTTAAACATTTTATTTATTTTTTTTGTTTTACAGAGAAGGGAAGGAAGGGAGAAAGAGAGGGAGAGACACATTAATGTGTGGTTTGCCTTTCACATGCCCCCAACTGTGGTCCTAGCCCACAACCCAGGCATGTGCCCTGACTGGGAATGAAACAGGCGGCCCTTTGGTTCTCAGACCAGAGCTCAATCCACTGAGCCATACCAGCCAGAGCCCCCACAAGCTTTTAAATGGATTGATGGTATATCTGTCCTGAGAAATTCTACATTGAAACAGAGAACCAGAACACAGAAGACACAGAATTCATTCCATCTAGGTCCCATGCATCAATTGATGTTCAAACAAAGGCAGGCTGCCTGTGCCCTGACGGGCTCCAGGAACAAAGACTAGGATTGACTTATCCAGACCCCACTTATTTGCATATTTGAGAATCACCCTGCTCTTACTAGCTGACTCCTTATGGTGGTTTCTGTTTGTTTCAGTCCCCTCTCCCCAACCTTTTCTCCAATTAATGTAAACCACTAAATCTGAGTGCTAGTTTGGTTTCTGTTGGTCACTTGCTGTTTCATAATTTTGCCTTAATTCCATGAGCCCAGACCCCAAAGGTTGCCCCTAGGAATTAAAATACCACTTGTTGGAAATGGGCCTGGAGATATGCCCAACCCTACCAACTACTTTTGTTTTAAAAGGAAACATCCAAAGGCAAAAATTATGGCAACTGGGTAAAGAAACTGAGCTGAGACAGATACAACAAAGAATGGATGAGAAGACCAGCAGCACAAATTCTCCTACACCCTCACATTCTACACAAGCTGATCCCGAGCTCCATCTGAAGTCAGGTCACTGTGACCCCAGCTTCCATGCCCCTTGGTCACTTGGGCTTCATTCTGTCACCGAGCTCAAACTCCCCCACCCCGACTGTGTGTATTGCTCTTAAAGCATTTCCCACATACAGGGTTTAAGTCAGAACAGAGGGCCCAATTCTTTTACAGGCCAGGAATAGCAATTGACCCTCTTCGTGACAGCAAATACCTAGCTACTATCTATCAGATTCTATAGACTAGCTCTAACCTGGTATTTTCCACATTTTTCCTTCCTGGAAACCTGAATTACACTCCGAGGGTGGCAATGGGTTGCAACCAATCCCTCAGGAAAGCCTGCAAACCTGCAACCTATATACTAATAACAAGGTTCCTCACTGGTTCCTTTAACCATTTTTTCCCTACATCACCCACTTTTTAAACTCACAAAAAGCAAAATGTTATAAGAAAAACAGGAACTTAGTGGAAAATCTGCTTACTTCTCTGGCAAGTTACAGAAGAGGTAATTTCCCCTCAAGTGTCAGCTATAAAACTAGGGGACTGCCACTACTACGACCACCCATCACCATCACCCCAAAAACAAACAAACAAACAAAACAAAAACTAGGGGACTATCCCAGGCAGTGGCTTAGGCTGTGCCCAGGTCTGTGCTACCTGGTGCCCAGAATCTAGACACTCCTGCCCATAGCTCTGGCTCTCAGAAATCTCTTGTACTTGCAGATGCAAGAATGACCAAACAAATAGCCACTTTGAGTTTTTCTATTTAAAAAAGCCTCTTAGCCCTGGCTGGTAGCACAGTGGGTAAGGTGCCAGCCTGCGAACCCAAAGGTCGCACGTTCGATTCCCCAGCTAGGGCATATAACCAGGTTGCAAGCCAGGTCTCCAGTCAAATCTGTGGCTGGAGGCAGGTAAAAAGCAAACATACATTGGTGTCTCTCTCCCTCTCTGCCTCTCTCCCCCTCTTCCTAAAAAATAATGAAATAAAATCTTAAAAAATAATAATAATAATAATAAAACCTCTTGCCTGGATATTTCCAAATGTTGCTCTTTGTATTCTAGAACAAAATCCGGGACAATCTCTATAAATTGGATCTGGAATGTTGTCATCTTAACAAAGACATAATCCAGGGAGGAGGTCATAAATTATATAGGTGACTAGAAACAAGGGCCTTCAGATCCCCCTTTTGATTATTTATAAGCTCAATGAATTCCGTGATCAGAAGAGCACAGATGCTCACATAAATAGTACTTACTACCTTTTTTTAACTTTTTTAAAAGGTTTTATTTATTATTTTTAGAAAGAAGGGCAGGGAGGGAGAAAGAAAGGGAGAGAAACATCAATGTATGGTTGTCTTTTACCTGCCTCCAGCTAAGGACCTGGCTGGAGACCTGGCTTGCAACCTGGTTATATGCCCTGACTAGGGAATCAAATCAGCAACCTTTGGGTTCACAGCCCAGCACCAATCCACTGAGCCACACCAGCCAGGACTTAACTACCTTTAAAATCTAGTTCCCATGTATATATTATATTTGTACATACACACACACACTACACATTTAATGAGCCATCTCTCTTCTTGAAATCTGTAACAGCTTTCTTCACCAATTTCAACACAGAAACACCCTGGTCCATCTTTAACACTAATAATTTCAAAGCCCCAAGTGGGGTCCAGGTTTTATTACAGCAAAATAAACTTGAGAAAATTCATAGTTACCAAATTTCTGAAGAACAGGTGATCCAGGTGGAGATGGATTTCCACTGGGAGACAAGTAGAGGTAGTTTTTGTTCATTCCGGCAGCAAAATCAAATGGGGACTGGTAGTCCTCATCAAGCTCCATGTCCCTGAGGTCCATTTCAGAATGTGGGGTACATGGTGTGGTCACCATGGTGTTTTTCAGCTGTAGGCTGCTCTGGCCACACCGATTGCCATGGCCACACCCTCCACTAGTTGAAGAGTCCACCCAGGGTGGCCTCCAGGCCCAGGTGCTTTTACTCCCTGAGCTGCACACCCAAGGCTCACGCAGCCTTGTTTAACAAATGACCTAAGAAGGGCTCTGCTCCCCACCTGCTGTTCACTGGAGCCAAAGAGGAACAAACCTGTGGGAGTGGCACTTTCTTGGGTCAACAGAAAAGGGCCAGGTCCTGCTATGCCACCCACAGGTACCAACTGTTCCAGAAACGCCACACATTAGCAGTCACAGAAACTACCAGGTATTTTTTTCTAAACCAGTCAGCTGACCAAAAAGACAGACTTAATCCTCTAGGACAACGACGGATTACCAGACAGTAATCTGGAAATGCTATCGGGCATCTGGGTGATACATTTTTCCACCTGGGTTACTGCGCAGTTCTAAAGCCAAGCTTCTTGCATTTGCCATTGACTTTCTAAGTACAACTTGGTATTGAATTATTTCTGCTATCACTTCATCTAAAGCAACATCGGAACATTGTGTAACAAAATTTTAGTCTGCCCTCCCTTCCCTCACCTTCTCTCCCCTCCTTTTCTGGAAAGATCGTGTTTTGGCTACACTTACTGCCAAGAGAAGAATCAACTGTCAAGGCAGAGTGCCCAGTTTTCTGAACCTTCTTTGTTGAACTTGGGCCACACCTGTGCAGGTGCAACAAACCTGTGTGCAAACTCAGCATGCCTTGCAGAGGACTAGGCCCTAGTCCTCTGCACCTATCAAACAAAATGTCTAAGTCCCCAGGTTCATTTACTTTACACCAGTCTCTTAGCAGACCCTTTCCATGGGAACTCGTGCCTTTGCTCAAGGTACCTGCCCACATGCTTCCCCCGCAGGGTTTACTTACTTGTTAAGGAGGTAAAAATATACGGAACCATCCCTAAGAGGGCATGGTCTGTCACTGGAGGAGGACAACAACAACAAAAACTGTTCTATCCTCTCAAATTTACCTGATAAAAAGGGAACTCAATACATTCTCCCTGGATTGGAAGCAAACAGGAAACCTAAAATATTTTAAGCATGAAAAAATGTCCGTGTGTCTACTGTATAAACTATATACACACCAAGACAGTCTATGTTCATCTCAATTTATGATTCATATTCTATTTGGTACTCTCATGTTGTACTATATGTATGTTTGGCAAGTCTTGATCTTACTTTAGTATTTTAAAAGCTTATCTTTAACAACAAAAAAAGTCAATCTGTATTTTTCTCTTAAAAGACACCCAAATTTGGGCAACTATAAAGGCTATTCATATTATATTTACAAAGATTAATTTTTATCATAACCTGAAAGAATGAACTGTCTGATTTCTTGAGATCACAGTATCTCTTACTGCAATAGGACAGACAGCAAGTTATGTCCCTGAACCAGAGTATGGTTAATAGGGTCCCTGTCCTTTAAATACTCTCTGTTACTGGTCAGTAACCTATAGCAGAAGCATTTTTCCATACTCACTCTTCCTCCTAGAGACACAAATATTAGAAGGGTTCTCACCAGGAATCAAATTAACTGCACTTGCCAGCCTCCAGAGCAATGATAAATAAATGTCTGTTGTGATAAGCCATCCAGTGTATGGTAATTTATTAGAGCAGCATGAACTAAGAGCATCAATACTGACAAACACAATGGAAACCACAGCCTCCTCCACCCATCTCACTATCCTGCTAAACCCCCAAGTTCTTGACTTGGCAGTGTTGATGGCCACATTACCACCTCTGTCTGAAATGCCACCTTTTTCCTGCTTGAAAAAGTTATTCATCTTTCAAGACCCAAGCAGAAACACCACCTCCTTCTGGAAGCCCTTTCCCTCCAGCTCTTGTGTTCACAGTAGCAGCACACAATGTAGAAAGTGCACCAGCCCCTGTGTGTCTACATCCTCCCTGGTGGGCAGGTACCCACCCTGAAGATTTGGCTCCAATCGATGTGAAACTGGAGAACTTAGAATTTAAGCGGTATCTGAAATTATTGCTCTGCCTTCCTGGGTACAATCCCAGTAAGGATATATAACATCCTGTCTCTTTTTAAAAGTATATTTTATTAATTATGCTGCTATAATTGTCTTAATCTTTTTCCCTTTGCCCCCCCTCTGCCCAATACCCACATTCCTCCAGCAATCTCTCCCCCTTTGTTAATGTCCATGGATCAGTCATGTAAGTTCTTTAGCCTTTACCCTTTCCTACACATTCCTACACCCCCTTGTCTATTTTGTTCCTACCAATTATGCTTCTTGATTCCTGTACCATTTCCCCCTTCCTCCCTCCAGCTGGGAGGGAAAGGGCTTCCAGGAAGAGGTGGTGTTTCTGCTTGGGTCTTGAAAGATGAATAACTTTTTCAAGCAGGAAAAAGGTGGCTTTCAGACACCCTGCCAGAGCTGTATAGCAATCTAAGATGGTTGCTATTTGTGCTGAGCTTAGAGATTCCCAGATGAAGCCAACCTGTAAATCTAAACTGGTTCCTGCTAGTGCCAGGCCTGGAGCTCACTGAGGCCAGCTGTTGCTTGTTTGAGAAGATTTAGGAAGTTGTGAAGTGTAAGCCAAGACCAGCCACTCATATGGAAAAGCAGCTTGGGTAGAACTATAAGATGGAGGGGCAGAGTCTCTGGGGATCTTCAAGGCAGATCAGTGTTAGCCAGGTTGATGATGTCTTAGCAAGATGGTACTAGCTGGCCAGCTCTGTTGGGGGAGAGTCTAGAAAAGAGACAATGGCCTCAGCTCACCTTGATGCCAGACACTTCCATTCCTCCCTGTATGCTACTAGTGCCTTTCATGCTGTTGCCTTGGTGCTGGAGCTTAGAGGGAGTGAGTCTGAGTAGATGAGTCCATGTGTAGGTTTACCTGAATTGCTTGGGGTTCCAGCAGTTTATTCCACCAAGTCAATGCCTGATAGTTTTTGCAGCCAGAATGTATGGGGACTTATCTTCCTGGCACTGGAACCGTGGGCCAGAGATTCTTGCATGAGGCTGGGAATCCTTGCTTCTGAGTTATCCCTCCAAAATTATTATCCACCAAACGTGGGTAAGAGACCAGCTCATTCCACATCTGTGCCCCTCCTACCCGTCTTGATGGATGTGGCTTCTTTAATTCTGTAGTTATCAGGCTTCCATTCAACTTGATTTCTGACAGTTCTGGCTGATGGTTGTTTTATATTTTAGTTGTAATTTTGTTTTCTTTATTTTTTTTTAAAGAGTATATGTATGTATGTATTTATTTATAGTGATTGGGGAGAGGAGAAAGAAAAAAAGGCAGAGAAATATCAATGTGTGGTTGACTCTCAGGTGCCCCAACTGAGGACCTAGCCTGTAACACGGGCTTGTGCCCTACCTAGGAATCAAATTGGTGATCCTTTGGTTCACAGGCTGGCACTCAATCCACTGAGCCACACCAGCCAGGGCTAGTTGTAATTTTAACGTGGTTGAGCGAAGAGGAGAGCCATGTCTGCCTACACTGCCATTTTGACTGGATCTCCATGGAACATTTTTTAAATATCCTATTCTGATTGTTAGAAGTGACTCAGTAGCTGTCATGTTATAAAACCCCTAACATTTTGTCTCTTTGCTGCAGTTCTCCAGTCAGATCCTTATCAAGACATTCTAGAATATCTAGCAAGATGTTCTAGAAGGCCAGAGGTGGGAAAAGCACCTCAATGGAATGGCAAAAATTCAGTTGACTCAAGATTCAGGTAACAAGGAAAAAGCAACTTGAAAGATACAAAAAAAGAAGAAGAGGAGGAGGAGGAGGAGGAAAGGAAGGAAGGAAGGAAGGAGGGAAAATGTAGCTTGGGAACAGACCACTAAAGACCTTGTGTGACAAACTTTTATACTTCATATAGTGTGCAAAAAGAAAAAGCACTTGAAGTGTTTGAGCCAGATAGAAACAGGATAAAATGTTATAAAGATCAGTCTGGTATATAGGAAATGGCACTGCAGGTAGAAAGAGGCTAAAAAAGAGGGGACTCACAGGCAATCTACTGTACAGCCCAGGTAAGAGGGGGGAAGCCTTTGATTTAGTAGCAGCTCTTTGTACTTCTTGCTGTGGACCCAAAGAAGGAAAAATAAACAAGTATAGCTTGTTCCTGTCCTGCGGGACATTGTCACATGGGTGTTTCAAAAGTACTTCAAAATCAACATGCACAACACTGAATTCACCAATTTTCCTCACAATGTTCCTATGTCCAGGTTTGCCATCCTGGCCTCAGGGAATCATTCCCAAGTCTTCTCGCTTTCCGAGGCAGCAGCCACTAAAGCTGTTCATCCAACCTGCGCTCTATGCCTTATGTGTCCTTTTCTCCCTCTTGTTTGTCACTGACAACACCCTAGTTCAGACTTAGTTCTTTATATTTCTTCCTGTCAAATTCCTACCCAGTCATCAAGCTCAACTTAATAAATCATATATGAATGGCATAAGTACAAGGGTTGTTCATTCTAGTGCCACCTAAGAGGGAAAAAAAAAAAAAACAAGCACACATGCCTACTCGGTGAATTATTTAAATGCTAAATAGAACATATAATATAAAATTAGGTAAACATTAACATGATGATGTGAACATTTATATATTTTAAAGGGTCTTGAGACATTTTGGAAACAGAGAAGGTTCCAAAACTCTTTGTATTGTATGATCCATAAATGTGTTATAACTAGAGAGACATCAAGCAGACAGATACCAAAAGAAAGAAACCAGTTGGAAGAAGTCCATGTGCCCCACCCTCAGAAAAGTGTTCACGTACATCAGTGTCAGCAGATGGCGCCCCTGGGCAGCTCAGCCATTAACAGTCTGACCAGCAAAGGACACACTGGAGAGCAACAACCCATTAGATGACTCATGCTATTGCAAATGGAAATGGAGGAAACACAAATGACTATAAAGAATATTAAGTTTCCACATGCCCATTAACACATTACTTAAATAGTTCTGGGTAGGTTGTCCCTAATTTTGAAAGATACCTAAGGGATGGTCTGATGTAAAAGCTATTAAGATGCATACAAAAATTCACTTGGGAGCCTCGAAGGGCACAATGACAGACGATGTCATTACCCAACAGGAGAGGCAGGCCACTGATATCAGATATAGTGGATGTGTCACCACAGCAGCCAGCTGGAAGGTGCCCCAGCTGGCCCAAAACAAGACAATTTAACCACTAACCTAATCAAGGACAGCAAAATTATAAATCATTAAAAACAGGAATCCAAGAGTTCATATATAAAGGTTAATTGTTATGTCCATTTGACTAGGCTATAAAATGCCCAGATAGATTAAACAATATTGCAGTTATGTCTGTGAGGTTACTTGTGGATGGAATTAACATTTGAATTGATAGACTGAGCAAAGCAGATCGCTCTCCAATGTGAGTGGACCTCATCAAATCTATTGAAGACATGAAATGAATAAAAAAGCTGAGAAGGGAGAACTCTCTCTGCTTGTCTGTCTTTGAGCTGGGATATCAGTCTTCTGCCTTTGGACTTGGCCTTGGACTAGAATTTTTATACTGCAGCCAACCGCAAATCTCAGGACTTCTCAGCCTCCATAATCATGTAAGCCAATTCCCTATAATAAATCTCTATAGAGACTTAGATATACAGGCCCATCCTAGTACCCAGATACTTCTGAAAGCTGAAAAGACTCACTCCACCTTCCACTGAAACAGCAGCTGGTTGACCCTCCATGATAAAGGAGTCATCACATCCTTCACTAGTCACATCTTTCTGAAAGGCTGCTAGAAAGATGTTCCACAGTCAGGATAAGACAGTACAGCAGCTGAGTTAGTGAACATCTCCTTCACACTCCACCCTCTACCCAAGTGCCACAAAAAGCAAACCTTAAAACACACACACACAAAAGACTAAAATTAACCATGGACACACACAAAAAATAACTTAATTTAAATACAAAATTCAACTGAAAACCACAAGGGTAGATGCTCCCTCACTTACATACTTTCTTAGTAAGCCTCAAAACCTCTGCAAACTAAGTGCTGGTAGCTGGGACAGTCCCATTTTTCAGATGAGAGACAAAGCAAAGACAGTTTCTGCAAATGTCCATAGCCACAAAAGTTGAAGGTGAAGAGCTGGGAGTCTGCCTCAAGGCCTGTGTCCTTTCTGGAGCAGGAGAAATTGGACTATGTTTAAGAACCAGATGAGGAGCCAGGACCTCACATACAAATCATCTGAGGGTTTCCTTACAATGCAGACAGAGTCTGCATCTCAAACAAGCTCAAGGAGGTGGGTGGCTGCTCGTGGGAACCATACTTGGAGAGACCTGGTGATGGAGGCCCCACTGAGGAGTGGGACTGAAATTTTAGCAACAATATTTGTTAGCATTTAGTTCATCCTTACAGCAACACAGGATTAATGATGTCCTCTCCAATTTCCAGATGAGTAAATGTAAGGAACTGAGAAATGAAGGATGGAGCCCAACATCTCTCAGTAATCCTCCTCACCCTGCATATAAGTCAATTTATTAGTAACAGGCAGGAGGTGCTCAGAGCTGTCCTTTAGGAATATTGTTCCTGCCACCGTACGAAGGTAGATGGTAAAACAGTGAAACCATTTCTAATGATTGAATAATGGCCTCTCCCAAAACTCCTATGTTGAAGTCTGAGTCCACAATGTATTTGGGAGATAGGGCTTTTGAGGAGGTAATTAAGGTGAAACGAGGGCATAGGGTGGAGTCCTAACTCAATAGGAATGATATCCTTGTAAGGGGAGGATGAGACACTTGAGACACATATACAAGGAAAGGCCATGGGGACACAGAGAGAAGGGTGCCATCTGAAAGCCTGTGAGAGAGTCCTCACCAGAAACCAACCCTCCAGGCACCTTGACCTTAGATTCCTAGCTCCCAGAACTGTAAGAGAATCAACTTCTATTATTTAAGCCCTGAGCTTGGGGTATTCTGTTATGGCAGCCTGAGTGGACTAATACCAAGAGTGTGCTCCAGGAACACAGTGGGAACAGAAAAGCAAAGATATATGGTGAGACACACAGAGGGATCACCAAAAAACTCTCAAGCCCAACTGTAACTGGCTGCCCAGTGGGAGCTGTGTAAGCCAATGACAGCATTAATCACGATAGTGGCAAAGAGGTGACGGTGGTAGGAAGAAAGGAGCCTTCATATGACCTGGGAATGAATCCCATTTGGGCAGGTTTGGTTTATGATACTCAGAAGACTTCTGAAGGTCAACAGTCTGCTGTTGGAAATTAAACTCTGGGGCTCCAAAAATAGTTAAGGCCAAAGACACCGACATGGGAAAACTGAGACTGTCAAGGTAAATCCCAAAGAGAAGAGAGATCTTAAAAAAGAAAGAGAACAGGTATGAATGCCTGGTAGGCAGGTCAGATCCCGCACAGGGGCAGGAAATGCCCTTTGGTAATGACGACAATGACTGCAGTAAGAACAGTACGACTCATCCCTAAGGAACCCTTACTATGTGTCTGACATCCCTCTACGCATTTCACACCAAACCTCTGCGTAGGTTTTAGCTCTGTCTCCTTTTTATAGAAAAGAAAACTAAAATATGCAGAAGTTACGGAACTTGCCCCAGGCACACAGCTAGCAAGTGGTGAAGCCTTTTAAAAAGGCTTCAAGTGCTTTTAAAAAGCAAAAATCATGAAGGAAAACTCTAAGTGACCAGTATCATAGAAATAGTTGGGGAGGAGAGACTTAAAAACAGCTGTGGGATTTGGTGCCCTGGTAATCTTGCTAAGAATATATAATCAGAACAATGACAGAAGGCAGAGAAGGTAAGCAGAGGCCAGTGCAAGGAACGGAGATGTCAATCAGGAGATAATGGAGTTAGTTCAGGGACCTCAGCCCAGCTCACCTGTGGGTGTCTGAGCCTAGATAGAACCATCTTGACTTTCTTTTAAAAATATGTGAGTGCTCAGATTAGAAATTTTACACTCAAATTTTAGGAAATCCTATATAGGAATTCCAGCACTTTCTCCCTGTACTATCCATCCCAAGGGGAAGGTCTATTGTGGCTTCGTATAAAATAAGAAAAACTACTCTTTGGAGTCCATCCCCAGAATAAAAATGCACGGACTAGCAAACATATTTTAATTATTTAGACTTATGAAATTTTTTAAAATTGCTTTTAGAGAGACAGGACAGGAAAGAGAAACATCAATGCAAGAAAGAAGCTTCAACTGGGATCAGTTGTCCCCATATATACCAAACTTAGAATTGTAGGTGTTCCAGCCTGGAGCAGGTATCAAACCCCAACACAGTCATGTGCTCTGACCAGGAATCAAATCCACAACCCCTCATTTATAGGATGACACTTTAACCAACTGAGTCACACTGGCCAGGGTGCAAATATTCTTTAAGTGACAAAGGAGTCCTTACAAAGTATAGGCACATTTACTTGACCAATTAACTTGGAAGGAAATTCTCACTTGGCAGGTGCTCCCAACATTCTAACTGGAGTGTTTTTCTGCTCTCCCAAAATAAATGAAATTGAATTCATGACCAATGTATAGGCCAAGAACTTTTTTTCCTTTGAAAATGTTTTTTGAAACATTAAAAAGCAAGAGTCACAATCATAGTATGATTTCGTTCCCCCTTCGGCCTATCTTCAAACATATTTTCCAGTTGAGCCTTTAACTAGGAAAACCAGGGCCTGTTGAAATGTCTCAGAAATTTCCTGTCTCACAAGGGTGTTTGAGAATGGATTCCAAAATGTACAAAGAGGTCTCAATATTTCAATGAGGTCACCTCTTGTCCATTCAGGTCATGATCCTGTTCTCAAACTGAAGAAGTTTTATTAGCAAATCAGAAAATAACAGAATGATAGTTCATTATTCCTTAGGTACCCAGATCATTAACTGCAATATCCAAAATTTTCACTTCTTTTATAAAGAGTTTGAGTTCAAGTTTTCTGGTCCCTCCTTGCCCTGGTGATTCCCATGACAAGCTCAGGGGAAAAGTTCTCCAACCTCCCCATGTTCACATACCACCTGGGGACAGTGTTCAAGGACAGATTCCTTCTCAATGAACAGGTTTCGGGTGGAGCTGAGATTCTGCCTTTGGACAAGCTCCTGGTGGTTGGTAATGCTTGCTTTAGACAGAAACCACTGAATCTACCTAAGGATAAAAGCTTGAGCAAACTGAATACTTGTCATTCCAGAAGGACTTAGCTCCTTCTAAGTAGGTATCTCTTTTTACAAATAAGAGACAGATTTTGTACCCAAAGAGCTTTTGCTTTTAGGGTGTGTGTTTCTGTTTCCCCCCACTAACCTAGTAAGTCACAAATGTGCAAGTTTAGAAAGAAGAGGGAACTAGCTATGTCATAACAGGGCACACACCCATCTGATCTTTGCAATAGGGAATTATTTAGAGTCTGGACTTAAAGCCATATATATAAACAGAGTCCAGAACAATGGCTAGGGAACAAGAGAATGAAAGCAGGGACTCCATCTAAGTATTAACAATGTATTTAAGAGCAACAGTGGTCTCTACAGCGAGATTATTAGAAGATAAAGAGGTTTCTTTCAAGTTAAATGTTTTTAATTTTCTGACTGGGTCTAAGAAGAGCTCTGGAGGGAGCATAAACACACCCAGCTATCAGAACCTTACAAGAATAACTGAGCTGGCAGACCAGATTTTAATTTAGAAAAACTTCCACATTGCTAACATAGCTATTCCCAGCAACCACAGCTCACATGAAATATTTTTCCTTCAGGGAATGGGGGAGTTGCTCCAGACCAGGAGGCCCTTATTTAAAATTAGTATTTGCCCATGAACTTCCATTGTCAGCAAGCTGAGGCATAATAAAACATACTCCAAGTACTCCACCACCAAATTAGACATTTAAGCAGCTAAGATGCTTTCAAACCCTAATAACTTAATTAGGCATTTCCAATGAGTGACCATTCAAAAAATACATAGCATGAATACTGCCCATTTTATCCTAAATCTTCCATATTTCCTTTTTAAGGCAGAATATCAATGCTACACATCACCTCTAAACCAAATGAATCACTGGGAGGCTTCAAATAGCCTTTCTGTCTCCTAGCATAAGATTGACTACGAACCTGACACTTTAACCATCTTGACTATAACAGCTGTATCTACTGTTCTAAAGGCTCCTTATTGACTTTGCTCAGTTTTTGTTTTTTTTTTTAATATTTTATTTCATTATTTTTAGAAAGAGGGGAAGGGAGAGAGGCGGAGAGGGAGAGAGACATCAATGTATGGTTGCCATTCACCTGACTCCAGCCACAGATCTGACTGGAGACCTGGTTTGCAACCTTGTTATGTGCCCTGGCTGGGGAATCGAACCTGCGACCTTTAGGTTCACAGGCAGGTGCCTTATCCATTGTGCTACCAGCCAGGGCGACTTTGCTGTTTTATCAAACACCATTACCGAACAGGTATTTATCAAAACAGCATATAATGTTCTTTATTTCAGTAAGCTCTCTCAGTGGTAAAGGGCAGGAAAATTGAGCGGATACATGCTTTCCCGGACAGTCTCCAGAACTCTGAAATATACAAACACTGTCACATTGTCCCTGCAAGCTCGAAATAAAGAACCAAGTATCTGCTTTAATAATTGTACTTTATATAGCTAACCACTAACTAATTACCAAACTGATTTACTGTGTTTACATTTTTTTCAATTATAGATGACATTTAATATATTAGTTTTACATGTACAACATAGTGGTTAGATATTTATAGGTAAACTATGGACACTTCAGTTAATAACGTATCAATATTGGTTAATCAATTATAACATGTACCACAGTAACAGGGAAAACTGGAGGAGGGGGTTGGATACGGGAATTCTCAATACTATTTATTCAATTTCTGAAAACTTACAACTGCTCTTAAAAATCTATTAATTAAAAAAAAAAAGTTTCATTTGCTCCACCATTCTACCCTGGGGGAAACACCCAGGACACTGAAACTCATCTGCTACGGCATCTGAAAGACCACGGAAGCACCTTTATATGTAGCTTCCAGGGGAGGCTGGAGCTCCTGATTTAAAAAAAAAAGACTTAATGACTGAGCTCCATTATTAATACAAAGAAGATAATCACCTGGGCAGATCTGGTTAAATTCATCGTGTGCATTTTTAAAAATATCATAATAGTCTGAATCTCTGCTTCCTAGCTAAAGGAAGAGAATTATTAAACTTACGGAGATGTATTATCCTGTTCATAAAATGTTCCCCCACTGGCAGGAGTAGCTCGCAACGCTGGCAAGGGGTCTAACATCCTTCTAACACTAAACAGAAACAGCTATCTATTCAATACAGAAGTAGGGCACCATGTTCAAGGGCTACACGTGATCCCTTTTTTTTTTTTGTCCTTGGAAAAATACAGTGAGAAGAGCTTAGCAAAATGGCAAACCCATCCCTGCCCAACGATACAATCACACTGGCGGCCTCGTTCTTTGCATGGGTTTCTCAGAAGGCAGACACAGCCCCAGCATCTCCTTGAAGCAACATTCTAAACATTTAACCAGCACGCTGACCAAAACAGATAGCAATCCCAAATTCAAATTATCCATAAGAGGATTTGTTTAGAAAAATAATCCTCTGAGCAAATCTGGCCTTCCCATTTTGGGATCTGGAAATCAGAAGAAAAGAACTATAGAAAGCAGAATGGCATACAAACCATCTATGAAGAGCCAGGAACTGGTGAATGTGACAACCTTAATAGGAAGATGACTGCTTTAAACAAAATGATCCAGGCCCTAACAACTTTTCTCTGCTACATTTTTTAAAACTTTTAAACAAAACCAGAAACAATATCCAACCTCAATTCTTATAGCATTTGCTCTACAGCTTAAGATCAAGCAGATGAAAAGAAGCAGGAAGCTGGTGGGTAGTTTCAACACTTCCAACTAAAATCAAGAGTTTTTAACCACAGAAGCCAGACTCTGCCTCCCTGATACATGGTGTATCTCTCCACACCATGCCCCTCTCCTCTCCTTTCTTGAAAAGTGAATAAAAACTTTATGCTCTACATAAAGTTTTCTTCTCTTTGTGAATTCTTTCACAGCCCGTGTCACCAACCAACCTAACATTTTGGTGGCCTGTATGGGGACATTCTCTATTTCTTACTCTCCTCCTGCCTCTAAGATTGCGACTAGGGGAGTAGTGGGCAGTGGAAGCTTGACCCAGGCTACCTCCTAACCCTGTCTCTGTGATGTCTGGGGAGAGAAGTCTAATTCTTCTGTCTCTCTGGACTATGAGAACAGCCTCTTCCTCACTCATCTTCACGGCCAGTGACCGGTCAAAAACATCCTATCAAAAGTGATAGCTACAAGAACCTAGTATAAAGGAACCATGGACATGGACAACAGGTGGGATTGACTTTGGGGGGAATGGGTGGGTGGGGAAGGGGACAGAGGGGAGCAAAAAGGGGATGGATGTAATACAACAACAATAAAATTAAAATTAAAAAAAAAAGTGATAGCTGCCCCCTTGTCTCATTGTCATTGTCATGAACCTGGTACTGGGTCTATCACTTCAACTATCTCCCTGCTGGTTCAGTCTGCTCTTAGGGCCCAGGGACACCGGACTCTGAGGCCAGATCCTCATGTTCCATCTGCCCTAAGGCTCAAGGAAGCTCAGTTCTGGCCGCAGACTTCTATCTAGGTTGTTACAGTTGGGGATGCCCCTTTTTCAAACCTCCCACCCTAACCATTTGTTCTCATCCCTGAGGTCTTCCCTTTGAAAAATGGACAACACTGAATCAATGCTGCTCAAGGGCTCCCCATTGGAATGTAACCTGAAAGCTCTGGGACTTACTGACCTCAAGCGTAAGCACTTGATTTTCTATTGCAACATGCCCTGGCCTCAATACAAACTGGGTGACCAGGTCTGGACCACAGGTCTCTTACCTATAGTACTATCCTCCAACTCTACCTTTACTGTCACTGACTGTCTTGATCGCCTCCTTAGGTTTACTTCTCAAGAGGAGGAGACAAGATTTTAGCCTTCAGGAAGGATTCCAGGCCTCTTATAACTATGCCTCTCTGCTCAAATTTGCCTTACTCTACCACCCCTTCCCCACAATTCATGTCTATCTTGCTACAGAGGATTTGTTTTGCAATCACTGTTGCCCAGCAAGGGGTGCTGGTATTCCTTAACTGCCTAACCCAAGTCCTGCATTGAACTCCCGCTTGGAATTAGGCATGGCTTCACTGTGCCCACTTTTAAGTGAAAACAAGGCTACAAAGAGGGAGAAAAATCTCACCCTCTCACAGATTGTAAAATTCTCCTCCTGGAGACCTGGGAGCCACTAAATCCTGGGAAAAATTGGGCCTGCCTCATCATTGCAGAAAAAAAAGTGGAATTTTAAACTCAAGCCACTTTTCACCCCCTTTAGCTTATGAAATAAAAGTCCTTCTAGAAGAAGCTTGGTTTTCTTTCCCTGTATTTCTGGAATGCAAACACCTAGTCTTCTTTAAGAACTTTTGTCTAGGTCATCTTTTAAAATATAAATTTTGGGGAGATAAGTATTATGCTTAGTGAAATAAGCCTGTCAGTGAAAGACAAAAACCATATGGTTTCACCCATTTCAGGACAATAATGAACATAACAAACAAATAAGCAAAACAAAACCAGATACATGAATACAATGAATAGATCTCCAGTGGACAAGGGGAGAGGGAGGGGGGAGAAGAGAGGAGGAGGCAAAGAAGGGGAGCAAGGAAAATAGTATGGATGAACCATGGACATGGAAAACAAGTGGGTTGACTGCGGGGAGTGGGTGGGTGGGGAAGGGGACAGAGGGAAGGAAAAAGGGGATGGATGTAATAAAACAACAATAAAATTAAATTTAAAAAAATTGAATGCGGTTAAGGGAAAATAAAAATAAGAAAATGTGGATGTATATTACATAGAATACATGCTACCTTATTCACTGCTTAAAAAAATTGGTGATAATTCTTATCAAAAAAAGGCAAAACCTTAGCTAAGTCAGAGCAAATTAATTTATTTCAGCTATTCCTTTCTAAATTAATAAATTCTGATAAAAGTTATTGAATGTTTAAGTATTTTGAAATAACATGAAATACCAAAATATAAAAAAGCTAGATGTGCTTTTGGCTTTTTCTTACAATGAGGCTGTGTTGTGGATTTGGAGCTGCACATAAATGTCTTGTGCTTTGTTGTATGTGTATTTCTTGAAAATGAGAGCATTTGCCAATAAAGGCTATGTTTCTAAAGGTCACAAAATGTGTTCATAAAAGTCAGTCTGGGGAATGCAAGTTGCTTACTTTTTATCATTAGAAATTGAGGTTTCTAAAAGTTGAAAGTTCAAATTAAGTTGGAAAGACATGAGATGCAATTTTGAAAGACAAGGATTGAAAGTGAGTTATTCTAAAGATGGTTATTTCTAAAGGGATAATAAAGTCCGTGAAAGTTGCCAACATTTTAAATTTGTGAAGAAAGAAACCTCAGGCTCCACTACCCCTTCCTCTACCTTATTTCATTCTGGTGACATCCCTTGAAAACTCTGATGGTGCCTGGAATTATTTTCATTACACTTTTTCTTGCCCTCATTAGTGAGGGAAACCCACCTGTCAGGTATGGAATAAATCCTTCATCAAAATGTGTGTTTTGACCTTAGCTGGTGCACAGTGGATACGGTGCCGGCCTACAAACCCAAAGGCCGCTGGTTCGATTCCCCAGCCAGGGCACATAACCAGGTTGCAAGCCAGGGCTCCAGCCAGGTCCTTAGCTGCAGGCAGGTGAAAGGCAACCAAACATTGATGTCTCTCTCCCTCTCTGTCTCTGTCCCTTCCCCTCTCTCTAAAAATAATAATTTTTTTTTAAACCTTAAAAAATCTGTTTTGTTAATGCTGAAGAAGAAGGTAAGGCTGCCCTCTGGATGCAGAGTCACCCTGCACAACTGTCCCCAGGTGACACCTGGGACATGGGGTCCAGTGAGTTGGGAACCTATCACCCTTGACAGATGAAGGGACCCTTTGTTTGGTGCTCATTCTTTCCCCTTTGTTCAGTGATCTAGTCATTTGTAAGCCCACCCTCAGAGCACAGGCTAAATACACCCACCGATGGGCAGACGTGAAGCTGAGTCCCCTGTTGGAGTGGGGTAAGTCCATTTCCAGGGTATCTGGCTGGAACCCTGGTCATTGGTAAGGCTATCCTCAGGGCATGGGCTAATAAACACATCCTCAGGTCAAATGGGCTTTCTCTCTCAAACATGTTTTCTCTCTTTCTGCCAATGCAACTCTCTCAAGTGGGCTTTCTATTGAGTCCCCTATCTGAGTAGGTTAAATCCATTTCCAGGGTATCTGGCTGATGCTCAATCATTGATAAGATGACCCTCAGGCACAAGGTAAACACACCTATCTCTATTTCTGTGCTGATATGAACTATAACATATACTCTCTATTACCAGGATTTTGACCTTTCAAGGGGCCAACACAGTCCATCCGCCCAGGGTCTTCCCTGCTGCTATACTCCTTGGAGCTGAGACATTATTTCCATCACTCACTAATAGTCCTTAAAGGTTTTACTGAGAGTCTCAACAGATCTTGCTTTCCAGTCTTCTTAAAAGTTGTCAAAAGCAAGAGAAACCTTATACTTTCTCTACAAAAAATCAGTGATTCAAAATATGTGTGTGATCTTTATGTGTTCAGTCTTCATGTGTGTGGTCTTTATGTAATATCTATTTGGCTGTGTGTTAAATGTGGTGCATTTTCTATCTCTGAATCGGCTTAAGTAGGGTGTAATGTTTTATTGGCCTAAAGAAAATAAATACTTATATAAATTAAGCAGGATCCTATATTCTGGACAAATTATTTGATATTAAAACTGGTTTTGCATGGACATGGACAACAGATAGGATTGACTTTGGGGGGAAATGGGTGGGTGGGGAAGAGGACAGAGGGCAGCAAAAAGGGGATGGATGTAATACAACAACAATAAAATTAAATTTAAAAAAACTGGTTTTGAATCATGTCTTTTAGGGTTATTATCAAAAATGTGTTTTACAAAAAGTTTATGTTACAATATTTTGGTTAAATATGAAAACCTTCCCAATGTTTAAATTTCAAAAACTGAGAAATGACTTTAGTTATTCCAGTGAGCCACTGGAATGCCTCAAGGATTTGTTCTCTCCTCAAAAACAAAAAGTTCTTGAACTAATTAGGCCTACTAAATATTCTTAAAATCACATGGAAGCTTTGCCAAATAGAATAATGATCACTATTCAATTTGTATACATATATTTTTACCAAAATAGATTTCCTAGAAATTTCAACCTGCCCCAGGGAGGAACTTGCAAAAATTCAGAATTAAGTTCAAACAGGAAGCTCTCGGGGGTAACAGGTGTCCTATCAGTGACATTGGACAAGCCAAGACTGTTGGGATATCAAGCTGTGGTGCTCTGTGTGTTTGTAACCCCACACTTCGGGAATTTATGAATTGTTTCCAATGCATAAAACGCATACTTCTAATAAGTCCTGTACAGAGTTCTAAAACCTTGCATACAATTTGGTCTTCATGTATGTATTAAGATTATGTGTTAGCCCTGCCTGGTGGCTCAGTGGATTGAGTACTGGCCTGCAAACCCAAAAGTTGCTGGTTTGATTCCCAGCCAGGGCAACATAACTAGGTTGCAGGCCAGGCTTTATGTTATTCTTTTTGTCATTTCATAGTAATAATCACTTATCAAGAATGTTATCTTGAAATATTATAGTTACAAAGAAGCAAACTTCTTTTTTTTTTAATTTTATTGTTGTTGTATTACATCCATCCCCTTTTTGCTTCCCTCTGTCCCCCTCCCCACCCACCCATTCCCCCCAAAGTCAATCCCACCTGTTGAGCAAACTTCTTTATCAATTGCATTTTAATAAAATCTACAACCATGACATTTTAAATTTGATCATTTATAAACAGTCACTGTTTAATATATTTGCAGAGGTATCTTTCATTAGGTTCATGAAAAAGAATCTGACTCACTCTAAATTATAAGTATTTAAGTAGGTCATATCCTTAAAGTAAATGAAGATTTATAGAACTCTAAGGAATAACTGAATTCATAGAAATACTGGCAAATAAGACAAACAAAATTGGTTATATGGGACTAGATAAACTAAAGATAATTGCTATTATGACTTAATTCAGAATATTGCTAATTTTAAGTCATTTTGTTTTAATGATTTACAATCATTAAAAAATGATTTTAAGCTTAAGAAAACTTGTTTTTTCCTTAGAATAATTGTAAATTACCCTCATAAGCAATACTGAAACATTTCTGTTTTTCCCCCTACCTGATTCCTCAAAATCTTGGCTACTCTTAACGAAGTATTATTTTCATGGCAATATGTTTGTTTGCATAAACCCAATAAGAATCTGTTATCTTTTATAATAACACCAGTTTCCAAATGTGGCTTTATTAACCATGTCTTTGTCTGGAATGTCATGATGGAAAGAGTCATGCCTGGACTCTGGATGTCACCAGAAAACCTTAAGGAATTAAGATAGACTTTTGAAGACAGTAAGAGTCCCCGTGGAGAAAATGGCCCGGCACCTTGCTTGGTTATGTGGTTCACAGCAGTCTTTCCAGGTAAAGAATGAAGGTCACTGTCCTGAAAAATGGCAAGGAAGTGATGGGGGACTCATATGTTGGAAAACTTTAGTTTTGGTAATAGATAATAAGCTTACTAATCAATGTTTGTAAAAACAGCTTCTGTTTCAGGAACTGGAGGTATGACCAACCTTGGCTCCCAGAATCTATAAGCAGTTCCACCTTTGTGCCTCAGGAGGACTGCAAGCCATCAAGATGGTATTTGAGCCATTGTGCTCCAGGGTGAGATGACCAGGCCCAGGACACAGATGAAAGAATGCTGTAGCTTTTAACTGATTAACTCTTTCCCTGAATTCCAAATCCCTTCCCTACAATTTTCTTCTCCTCACAAAAAGGGTATGTTTATAATGAAATTTAAGATGGTCTGGTAGGTACAAAGCCTGCCATCTTCTCAGATTACCAACCATCTGAGTAAAGTGCCCATACTGATTCAATCCTCTATTGGCTCTGGCAGATGGCAGGCAATTCAAACACCAGCTTTTCTGATTTCAGAACAAATCTTAAGACATTTAGGGGACCTTAAGAACTTGAGGAATCCACTCAAACCTATAGGTATCTCAGACAAAGCCAGATGGCAAATGTGTGGCTTGGCTTCTGTGCCCTAAAGGGCTGACTAAAGCTCAGTCTGAAGGTTACTTGTAAAATTCCAGCAAAGTAGATTTGAAAGAGTCTATATTATCAATTACTATTCTGGTTATGTTCATGCATAATAATCAGGTCAATTGAAACTGGACTTAGTGCAGTTTCTTTGATCAAATGAGAGTGATTTTAGGGAGATAAACTGTTTCAATGGAAATCACAATGTCCAATTATCACCCACAAACTGACTGAATCCTAGTTTTCTAGTTTTCTTCGAAGCTAGTGTTTCATTTTTTCTTTCACGCTTTGACTTGAAATTATTGAGAACTTACCTACTACTCCACCTGTCTCTTTTTAATGTTTCCAGGCCAACATATAGTCCTGGTTTTCCTGGCTAATTATCTTTCTAGGACCTATTACAACCCTTTTCTTTATTTTTGTTTTTAGGGCATGTTTCTTCAAATATCTCATATCCTTCATTCAACAGAGTGTCCTGGTTCTGGGAGATTCCCTCCACAAACAGCCCTCAGGCCACATACAGCTCCTGCTTTTCAGGCTGCCCAATTTCACCTCTTTAATGACATATGCCTGGACCCACAGGCTGGGACAGCACTACACCCCTAACCCACCCAAAGTAGTTATAGAAGAAGACCATTCATCCCTACTCCCCAAAACAAAAAACTGGGCTAAAAGAATAAATCCATTTTTAAACCAGAAGTGAGGGTGGGGAACGAAAGGATAAGGTCAGCGCGATTTGCTATTGCTGAGCAGGCCTATGACCTTGTTAAACATGGCTGCCATTTTACTCTTCTGAGCTTCTGCCCCCAGGACTGGAAATTACTGGAATGCAAGAACAGAACTAACTGTTCTATACAGCCACAGGCCAAAGATAACAGTGGAACAACAGTGTAGCCTCCTGCTACAATGCCTAATAGGCCAGGGGCTACACAACAACTTCCCCCACCCTTTTTAAATCCTATTTTAATCCAATAAAATCTTAAAGCCCCTACTCCTCAATGCTCAGGTAATTTTCCACACCATGCCCCTCTCCCTTCTTGGAGAGTGAATAAAAACTTTATTCTCCACAAAAAAAAAAAAAAAAAAAGGCTCGGTTCACCATATGGAATCTCAGAAATGAACTAAGAGTCAGCTCCTTTCAGTCACCTGACCAGCTAAGGGTTATTGAGTGCTGTGCTGTTACAGGTATAGACTCTCTCAACCCTGTGTTCTTAACCAGCAATACAATCCATTTCCACAACAGTCTACAGCAGGGCCCAGGTATCTGTAAGTGATATGAATAGCCCATGAATATACTTCAAGAAACACAGAGTTCCTGGTGGTAAAAAATAATAGTAGAATCATAGCTCTCCATGTCTAAAAAAAAAAAAGCAAAACTTATCCGGCTAATCAGACTAGTTAACTGCAGGACTTCTTTGCTAAAGTACAAAAGTGGAAAAGAAATTCCATTCCCAAAGGGAAGCATCAAATCAATTCAAATGAATGATCTTGTCTCCACAGTCTCCATCTCCCCACTCCACATTCAATGTCATAGAGCCTGGCCTCCCAGGCTGTTCTCCCCACTGAACTACCTGTCATCTACCACCTGCCCACTGACACTGTCTTGCCTGCCTACTTAAAATCACAACTGTGCTTTTTCCTACCTAGCCTCACATAACCAGTTCCCATTATCCTGTTCTATTTTATTTTAGTAACACATTACCTAACATACTATATGATATATTCATTGGGCATTTTGATTAGTGACTGCCTCCTCCTAATGGAACATAAGTTATACATGGGCAAGAATGTTCTTTCATTTTTTCTTTTTGGTTTATTTTGTGTATTAATAAATATTTGTTGAATCAATTTTACCACCCAGCTCTAAACTTTTCAACAACTCCCTACAGTTTAATCAAGTCCAAGCACCTTCTATAGATTCTGGACACTAAATGACCTTTCCAATCCTTAACTTCCCTAAATCAGACTCAGAAATCCAGAAAGTCACTATTTCTACTGCTTCCTGATGCCTTTGTTCTTGTATCTCCTCTTCCTGGAATGTCTTGCCTGATACCTATCAGTATCACCCTACAGTCAAAAAGATGCCATCCTCCAAGGCCTCTGAAATGGTGTTCTTTTTCAAATACTTCATCTAATCCAGAGGCATAGCAGGCTCCACAGCAAAGGCTTATCTTCTGCCAAATACCCAACTCCCGCCCTTCCCCATGTAGTCAGTTATGTTTGAATCACCTCTTCTCCACTGATGGGAGCTGGTTGAGGGCACTGATAGTGAGTGGCCAGGCATCCTACAGAGGAACTGTACATTTTGCAAGTCAGGCCAAGTAAGGTTCTTGTCACTTATGCTCTTTCTAGATTTTAAAAATTTCTGTCCCTTATACTTTTTAAAGCTTTTTAATATTTTAAACATAGAGGCTGCCCTAGTTTCTACCACTTGACCCTACATTTGAAGCCACATCCAATTGATTAGGAGGTCCATCCCAAAGGGTAGCCAATTCATAGACTGAGCGGCTTGATAGAAAATCTCTACCCAGATGGCATGGCCTCCAATGAAGAGTGACTGCAGACCAGCTAATCTCATCTTTTCTCTGACAAGAGACTAAATTGGAGACTTTGAGAGTGGTACTTAGTAATGGGAACAAAAGTCACAATGACATGAAGGGAGAGGACAACAAGGAGAGTAATGACTGGTTCAGTCATTCAGCAGTGGAAAAGGTGGGGGGAGCATCAGGGTGGAATGTTACAGTAGAGAGCAAGGGAGTACTATGTCTCTAAGAAGACAATAGACCTACAAACAGACTAACTCCTGGACTACCAATATGTCCCAACAACACAACACAAACTGAATAGGGGGCTGATTCTATTTTTCTTATTCTCCATGAATTCTTACAATAAAACCTATCAACTTAGGTAAACCAATCACATCTGTTTATTCAAGCCTAAAGAGCCTAATTATAAGAGAAGAAGCAGTGATTAAGAACATGAACTTGGTATCAATATAGAACCTAGAAAGGAAGAGGTGAATAAATTCAACCATGTAAACACTTCTATATAGCAAATATATAGACCAACAAGGTGGAAAAAAAAAAAAAAAAACTATAAGAAAAACATTTAGAAGACATGATAAAGGCTGCCATAACAAAACACCACAGATTATATGGCTTAAACAACCATATAGTTGTTTAAGTTCCGGAATATATAAGTCTAAATAAAATCAAGGTTCTGTCAGGGTTGGGCTCTAATGAAGTCACCCTTCCTGGCTTGTAGACAGCTAACTTCTTGTTCTGTCCTCACATGGTTTTTCCTCTGTGGATGAAGAAAGAGGAAGGAAGGAGGAAAGAGAGATCTCTCTCTGATGTCTCTGCTTATAAGGACACTAGTCCTATCGGAGGACAACTCCATCCCTCATTTAACTGTAATTTGCCCTTTAAGGCCCTATCTCTAAGTACAGTCATATTGAGGACTACGGCTTCAACATAAAACTTTTGAGGATTTCTACATATAGTATTTAGACATAGGGATCATTGGAATACATTTGGGAGCCCAAATGAATACTCACAATTTAAGGTCAAATGATTTTTGAAAAAGTACCAAGACAGTTTTGGGATTAGGAGGATAGTCTTTTCATCTTATCAATATTCACACTCAAAAGAATGAAGATGGACCCTTACCTGAAATTACACACTAAGATTTAAAGGCCTAAGTGTAAGGGCTTAAACTACAAAACTCTTTCAACATAAATCTAAATCTACTTGGCCTTGGGGTAGGCAATGATTTCTTAGGTATAATACCATATGCACAAGCAACAAAAGAAATGATAAACTGGGTATCAACAAAATTTAAAACATTCTGGTTCAAGAACACCAGCAAGAAAGTGAAAAGACAACTCATAAAGTGGGAAGAAATATTTTAAAATTGTACATCTGACTGATAAAGAATTGGTATCTATAATATATAAAGAATTCTTACAATTCAATCATGAGAAGACAAATAAACCCAATTTAAAATGAACAAAGGATCTGAATTAAAAATTCTCAAAAGATACACAAATGGCCAGTACATAAAAATATGATCATATCATTAGCTATCAGAGAAATGCAAATCAAAACCACCTCACACTTACTAGAATAGCTATCATAAAAAAGATGTTAATAACAAGTGTTGGTGAGGATATGAAGAAATCAGAGTCTTCATAAGCTGCCAGTAGGAATGTAAAACAGCACAGTGACTTTAGAATTCTAGTAGTTCCTCAATGACTCAGCAATTGCACTCCTAAGTATATACACAAAAGAAATGAAAACATACATTCACGCAAAAAACTGAACACAAATGTACATGAGTATTCAAAACAGTCCAAGGGTGGAAACAGCCCAAAGCTTATTCACTGATGAATGGATAAATAAAATGTGATATATTCATACAATTGAATATTACTTGACAATAAAGAAATTAAATACTACAGAGATGGGGGAGGGCAGAGCAGGGGAGTGCAATGGGGGTGAAATGGGACAACTATAATAGAACAACAATAAAAACAAATTAAAAAAACTAAATACTGATTGATACATACTATAACATGGATAGATCCTGAAAATAACATGCTAAGTGAAAGAAACCTGTCACAAAAGACCACTCCTATATAAGTCTATTTATATGACATGTCCCAAATAGGCAAATCTACAGACAGAAAGTAGATTATTGTTTGCTAAAGGCTTGCAGGTTGTGGGGTGAGGGAGAAAAGAATGACTGCTATTGTGTAAGGGATACCTTTTGGGTTGACGTTCTAAAACTGACTGTGGTAAAGCTTGCAAAAGTATATGAATAGTCTAAAAACCAGTGAAATTGTATACTAAATGGGTGAGTTGCAGAGCATAAGAATTTTATCTCTATGAAACTGTTGTTTTTGAAAAGCAAGGTAAAGAAGAATACTGTATATAACATGTAGGCAATGATCCCATTTGAACACATTTTCATCCATGGGTAAGTGTGTATGTGCTGAAACACAGCTAAAAATTTTGTGGAAAAATAAAAGTCAAGAAATTTAACAGTAAATGAAAACTGGGAAGGGAGGAACTATGGAGAATGGGTTAAAGAAAAAGAAATTTCAATTTTAGAGCTTGTTGTTCACTTAAAATTTGTTTTACACCATATAAAATAAAATGTAGCCACAGCTGTTGGCACAGTAGACAAAGCACCGGCCTGTGAACCCAAAGGTCACTGGTTTGATTCCCAGCCAGGGCAACATAACTGGGTTGCAAGCCAGGTCTCCAGCCAGGTCTGTAGCTGGAGGCAGGTGAAAGGCAACCATACATTGATGTTTCTCTCCCTCTTTTCCTCTCTCCCTTTCCCTCTCTCTGAAAAAATAAAATAAAATAAAATAATAAAATCTTTAAAAAAATAAAATGTAAACTTTTTTTAATTAAAAGAATAGAAAAACTCGAAACTGCACGCCAGGAACTTGCAGATGGTGTAACTGGCGTGCCCATTGCAGGTGACAAAGGCCTCCTTGAGAAGATGGAGGGGGAGGCATAGCATTAGCTGGTGGACTGCGCTGTGGACCCCCTAGGGAGCCAGACACACATCACAGAGGCAGTGGTGAAAAACTCCTCAAAGAGCTGGACTACTTGGAGGGTTAGTCTTCGCTGGCAGGTAGACCTGTGGGGCCCAGGTGGGGGGGGGGGGGGCGGGGGGTAGCCATGCTCTGTTTGTGGACAGGGGCTACCTCCTCTGAAAGCTGCAGGGGTAGGGCCAGCCATCACAGGAGCCAGTGAGGTTGCAGGTTATGTCCCCACCTTGGAGTCAGGTGCCTATCACAGGCAGAAACCTCCTCTAGGAGCTGGAGGGGGAGGAGCAGCCATAGACACCACAGAAGTACCCTGAAGGGAATGCTTCTCCCCTTCAGAACCAATGAGAGAAGGGAGAGCCTCAAAACACTAGCAGTGTAGAAACCCAGCTAGGCTACTGGAGGCTCAGCCTATCTGGGGGCTGGCACTCAGAATCAGCCCTGACTGTGACAACGATAGGCCCTGCCACACCAAGACCACATAGCTTGAATATAGACTGCAAAGACTTGATAAAAAAAAAAGAGGCAGACTCAGGAAATAAATCTCTGCTAATCTCAAGCACCTGAGTTACACCGAGAGCTACATGAACTATTAATCCCTAACATATCCTTTTCAAAAGTTACTTCCAACCCTCACAATTAGTGCATTTTAAGTAAAAACTGTTATACGATAGTGTATCCCAACTCACATATTTTTACTCCTCCCTTCTCTCAATCCACCTAAATACCCACGACCCTCCTCCTACTCTTGATTAAAAGCCTACTCACGCTCCTGCTACAACTCATTCCCAGTCCTCAACCTATGTATTCCTCCCCTCCCCAGCCTTTTTTCCTTTTTTTTTTTGTGTGTGTGTGTGTGTGTGTGTGTGTGTGTGTGTGCGCACTACTAGGGGCTACACATTCTTTTTTTCTGCTAAAAGCACACAGGTCCTGGCTCCACCTGGACCAATCAGGGCTCCTTAAGGACGGACAGGGAGGTAGACGCGGCAACTATATATATAGTCTTATACTGTTCACTCACATTTGAGGCATTCTGATTCTCCCCCTCCTCATTTGTATAGAATAGATAAATTGGCTTTCTCTCTCGTATCTCTGCTATTCCCTGTCACCCTTCAAAATTATCTATACTTTAGTCAACTTATCATTTTTCCCCACTTATAACAGTCTTATGATATCTACATCCCTATTAAGACTGGTTCAATTGCCGCTGAGGGTATGATTAAAAGTGGGGGTACCTTGGAGGGTATGGGTATATAGGTAGGTTCAAAGGCAGTCTAAAGGGGGATTAAAGGAGAAAGACAGATCTGAAGGTGTGGTTATTTTGCCTGGACTGGTGGTTCTGTTTTAGGAGCAGCTCAAAAACAGTGTATGAGATAGGATAGGAGGAATGTTTCTCAGCCAACTGGAAGGAATGGAGCAACACATACAATTAATCCAAAATACAAACAGACAGCCCAAGTTAACAATGTAAAAGCCACCCCAAGAGCAACAAGTGGAGGAAATCTAATAATAAAGGACTTAGAAACTATCAGTAAGAGCCAGGAGGAAATGAAGAATATAATTTCTGAATTGAAGACTACAGTAGAAGGAATCAACAGTAGGCTTGAGGAAGCAGAGGACAGGATCAACCAGTTGCAGGACAATGTAGAAAAATATTCCAAGACAGTGCAAGAGAATGAAAAAAGGCTGAATAAGAATGAAGAGGTTTTAAGAGAGCTGCAGGACAACATGAAACACAATAATATTCGTATCATAGGGATACCAGAAGGAGAAGAGAAACAAGGAATAGAAAACCTGTTCAAAAAATTAATGACAGAAAATTTCCCTAACATGATGAGTGAAAACGTTACTCAAGTTCAGGAAGCACAGAGGGTCCCAATGAAGATCAACCCAAACAGACCAACTCCAAAACACATTACAATTAAAATGGCAACTTTCAGAGACAGCGAATCCTAAAAGCATCAAGAGAGAAACAGTAAATAACATATAACAGGGCTCCAATAAGGCTATCAAATGATTATTCAACAGAAACACAAGCCAGGAGGGAATGGCAAAAAATATTCTAAGTAATGAGAAACAAAGGCGTGCAACCAAAAATACTCTACCCAGAAAAGCTCTCATTCAAGACGGAAGGAGAAATAAGGAGTTTCCCAGACAAAAGAAGACTAAAAGAACACATCTCTACCAAACCAGCATTGCAAGAAATGCTAAAGGGTCTGCTTTAAACAACAACAACAAAAAAATTAAGAAACAGAGCCAAAGAGGAATACAGACACAAAGGGAGGAAATGGCAATGAATAAGTATCAATCAATAATAACCTTAAATGTAAATGGATTAAATGCAACAATCAAAAGATATAGGGTAGCCAAATGGACAAGAAAACATGACCCACATATATGCTGTCTCCAGGAGACCCACCTCAGAACAAAAGATTGACACAGACTGAAAGTGAATGGGTAGAAAAATATATATCAAGCAAGGGGACATGAAAAAAGGCTGGAGTAGCAATACTTATTTCAGACAAAATAGATTTTATAATGAAGACCATAAAAAGAGATAAAGAAGGGCATTTCATAATACTTAAGGGAATAATCCATCAAGAAAAAAATAACTCTGGTAAACATATATGCACCCAACATATGAGCTCCAAAATATATAAGAAAAATCTTGGAGGACTTCAAGAAGGTATAGACAGCAACACACTAATAGCAGGGGATTTTAATACCCCACTATAAACAATAGACAGATCTTCTAAACAAAAAATCACTAAGGATGTTGTGGCACATCCTCTAGAGTGTGAACAACACTCTAGAGAAAAGGACCTAACTGATATATACAGAAGCTTTCACCCCAAAGAAGCAAAACACACATTCTTTTCAAATGCAAATGGATCATTCTCTAAGATAGACCACATGGTAGGTCACAAGACAAGCCTCCACAAATACAGGAAAATTGAAATCATACCAAGCATTTTCTCAAATCACAATGGCTTGAAACTAGAAACCAACATCAAGGGAAAAAACCAAAAGCACTCTAACTCATGGAGACTGAATAACATGCTTTTAAGTAATGAATGGGTACACAATGAGATCAAAGGTGAAATCTAAAAGACTCTGGAAACAAGTGATAATGAATACACAACAGTCCAAAACCTATGGGACACAGCAAAGGCAGTCCTCAGAGGGAAAATCACAGCAATACAGGCCTACCTAAAAAGGTCAGAAGTTTATACAAACAACCTAACCATAAAGCTGCAAGAACTACAAGAGCAACAACAAACAAAGCCCAGAGCAAGTAGAAGGAAGAAAATCATCAAGATCAGAGCACAACTAAATAACTTAGAGACTCAAATTACAATTCGAAGAATCAGTAATTCCAGGAGCTGGTTCTTTGAAAAAATAAACAAAATTGACAAGCCTTTATCCAGACTCACTAAGAAAAAGACAGGATCCAAATAAACAGAATCAGAAACAACAGAGAAGAGATGATACTTCGGAAATACAAAGGACTGTAAGAAATTACTACAAACAACTATATGACAAGAAATATGACAACCTGGGTGAAATGGACACATTTCTGGAAAGGTATAATCTACCAAAACTGAATTCAGAAAAAGCAAAAAGCCTGAATAGGCGAATAACAACCAGTGAAATTGAAGAGGTAATCAAAAATCTCCCAAGCACAAGAGCCGTGGACAAGATGGATACACAAGTGAATTCTACAAAACATTTAAAGAAGAACTAACTCCTATCCTTCTCAACCTATACCAAAAAATCCAAGAAAAGGGAAGACTCCCAAACACTTAATAAGGCCAATATTATTCTAATCCCAAAACCAGGGCAAGGCACAACTAAGAAAGAAAACTATAGGCCAGTATCTCTGATGAACATTTAGATGCTAAGATTCCCAACAAAATATTGGCCAACCAGATCCAGCAGTACATTACAAAGATCATACACTATGATCAAATGTGTTTCATCCCAGGGGTGCAAGGATGGTACAACATTCACAAATCAATAAATATAATACACCATATCAACAAATTGAAACACAAAAACCATATGATCATATCAATAGATGCTGAAAAAGCATTTGATAAAGTACAGCAACCATTTATGATAAAAACCCTCGGCAAAATGGGACTACAAGGAGCATACCTCAACATCATAAAGGCCACATATGAGAAACCTGAAGTCAACATCATACTCAATGGGCAAAAACTAAAAGCTTTCCCCCTAAGACCAGGAACAAGATAAGGCTACTTTCTCCACTTCTGTTCAACATTGTCTTGGAAGTTCTAGCCATAGATGTCAGGGAAGAAAAAGGAATCAAAGGTGTCCAAATTGGAAAGGAGGAAGTCAAACTGTCATTATTTACAGATGATTTGATAGTGTACATACAAAACCCAATAGAGTCCAACAAAAACATACCTGACCTAATAAGCAAATTTAGCAAAATAGCTGGATATAAAGTCAATATTCAGAAATCAAAAGCATTTTTGTAAACCAGTAATGAAATATAAGAGATAGAAGCTAGAAAACAAATCCCATGTACCATAGCAACAAGAAAAATAAAGTATTTAGGAATAAACTTAACCAATGAAGTCAAAGATCTGTACTCAGAAAACTACAGAACATTGAAAAGAGAAATTAAGAAAGATACAAATAAATGGAAGCATATATCATGTTCATGAATGGGAAGAATTAACATCATTAATTAAAATGTTCATACTACCGGGGAGGGGAACAGAGGGGAGCAGAAACAGGATGGATGTAATACAACAACAATAAAATTAAAAACAAAAATGTTCATACTACCCAAAGCAATCTACATATTCAATGCAATCCCAATTAAAATACCAATGACAGACTTCATAGAAATAGAAAAAATACTTTAAAAATTTAAATGGAGCCAAAAATGCCCATGAATAGCCACAGCAATCTTCAGAAAGAACAAGGTAGGAGGAATCACAATACCAGACATCAAACTATACTACAAGACAACTGTAACCAAAACAGTCTGGTACTGGCATAAGAACAGACATAGATCAATGGAACAGAATAGAGAGCGTAGAAATAAATCCAGGACTCTACAGTCAATTATTATTCAACAAAGGGGGAAGGAACATAAAATGGAGTAAAAACAGTCTCTTCAACAAGTGGTGTTGGGAGAACTGGACAGCAACATGCAAAAAGATAAAACTAGACCACCAACTTATACCATACACCAGAATGAACTCAAAATGGATAAAGGACTTAAACATAAGCAGTGCCACCATAAAGATCCTGGAGAAAAATATAGGCAGTAAAATTTTAGATATCCTACACAGAAATATGTTTACTGATACTTCACCAAGGGCAAAGGAAATAAAAGAACAAATAAACAAATGGGACTATATCAAATTGAAGTGTTTCTGTTTAGCAAAAGAAAACACCTGCAAAATTCAAAGGGAACCAACTGTATGGCAGAACATATTTGCCAATGATAACTCAGACAAGAGTTTGATCTCCAAAATATATAAAGAACTAATGTGAATCAACACCAGGTAGGCAGACAGCCCAATTAAAAAATGGGCAAAGGACCTGAACAGACAACTCACTGAGGAAGACATACAAAAGGCCCAGAGGCATATGAAAGAATGCTCAACATCACTAGCTATCAGAGAGATGCAAATTAAAACCACAATAAGATACCACCTCACACCTGTTAGAATGGCAATCATCAACAAATCAACAAACAACAAGTGCTGGTAAGGATGTGAACCCTGGTACACTGTTGGTGGGAATGTAGGCTGGTGCAGCCACTGTAGAAAACAGTATGGAGTTTCCTCAAAAAACTAAAAATGGAACTGCCTTTTGATCCAGCAATTCTACTACTAGGACTATACCTGAAGAACCCTGAAACACCAATTCATAAGAACCTATGTACCCCTATGTTCATAGCAGCACTATTTACAATAGCCAAATGCTGGAAACAGCCTAAGTGCCCATCAGTGGATGACTGGATCAAAAAACTTTGGTACATTTACACAATGGAATACTACATAGCAAAAAGAAAGAAGGAACTCCTAATCTTTGCAACAACATGGATGGAACTGGAGAATATTATGCTTAATGAAATAAGCCAGTCAGTGAAGGACAAATACCATATGATCTCACCCATTATAGAACAATAATGAACAAAACAAACAACAAGCAAAACAGAACCAGATACATGAATACAGTGAATAGACCTTCAGTAGGCAAAGGGAAGGGGAGCGGGGGGAGAGGGGAGCAAGAGGTAAAGAAGGGAATCCGTTTAGTCAAGAACCTAGTATGGAAGAACCTTGGACATGGCCAACAAGTTGGACTGACTTTGGCAGGGAGTGGGTGGGTAGGGAAAAGGACAGAGGGGAGTAAAAAGGGGGTGGATGTAATAAAACAACAATAAAATTAAATAATAAAAATTAAAAATTAAAGAATAAGCCCTGGCTGGTGTGGCTCAGTGGATTGTGTGCTTAAGTGTTAAACAAAAATTAAAATAATATGAGCCCTGTACAGTAATTACAACCATACAGTACTGGCATAAGAAGAATTTCACAGATCTAAAAAACCAACTGATGTCCAGAAACAGACCCCTGTACACAAAGGAATTTGTACATAATAAGGGTTAATATCAGCAGAGAAAAGATAACCCTTCCTTAACTCAGACCAGAAATTCCAGATGGACTAAAAAGCTACAGACATTAGTTAATATACACCATAAAAATATTAGAAAAACTATAGAAAATTAATCTCATAATTTAAGTGATGACTTTTCTGAGAAGTAAAAACCCAAAAGTTACTAAAAGTTAGACAAATTTGGCTACACATAAATTTTAACTTTGTTATGATAAAAGATAGCATAAATTAAGTGAAAAGTCAAATGGTATCCGGCAAGACAGTATTTTCTTTTCTTTTCTTAAGATTTTATTTATCATTTCTAGAGAGAGGGGAAGGGAGAGAGGCAGAGAGGAAGAGAGACATCAATGTATGGTTGCCTTTTACCTGCCTCCAGCTATGGACCTGGCTGGAGACCTGGCTTGCAACTTCGTTATGTGCCCTGACTGAGGAATCAAACCAGCAACCTTTGGGTTCTCAGGTTGGCACCTTATCCACTGTGCCACCAGACAGGGGTGAGACAATATTTTTGACAGATGGAAGTCTACATACTGTGTACCATACATATAATAAGAATTCAATAGATGGTATCTTAAAATAACAAAACTGGAATTAAATTATTAAATAATGATGGATTAAATTACTAGTTGATTCTGTAAAGAACTTCAACACAATGTATGAACAGAAGTAAACTGCAGCTTTAAGTTAAGAATGGTTTATATTTTTATCAACACTCACTTGGATCCTCTTCAGTGAGCAGTATAAAACTGTATTTCTTGTAATTATTTCAGCTAAAAAATACTAAGACAAATATTTCTCATTCTCAGTAAGCAGGGTTTTTTAATGACCATATGTCTTACATTATAGAGACAGTACTCATGTGGTGTTTAATACCATAAAATCTGTACTAAACACTCAAATTTTATTTATGTTGCTTCCTCTTCCTCTACCCACACAAATTTGGAATAAATCCAGGTAGGTATAAGATCATTACCAATAAGACTAAAAATCAACACTCCCATTTCCCACTAAGAATAAATAATCAATTTTAAAACTAGAGGTTATTTAAGGTGAACACAGCCACCCTTTCACAGCCCTAGAAAAGGCAGTATGTGACAGGAGCCCTGCACACACATGGAATGACAGGACTTTCTCTCTGTGCAGGAAAACAGGCCACATTATTCAATTCAATTCAGGGAGTTATGGTACACAGAACTGAGCATTTTGATTGAATGCTTTTATAACGAACTCTCAAAATATTAGGTTTAGCTTTCTTACTGCAGCCATTCACTAACCCACATGAACACCATATTGCAAAACTAACAAAAACCTTGTATAAAAGTAGACTATCGTAGACCAATGAGGCAAATTCATTTCAGCCTCTGAAGCCAAAGGGGTCACTTGGAACATATGATATCATTACATCTTCCCGAACTCTACATCTGTGCATGCACTGCCTACTGGGATGGCATCCTCAGTATAAGTGCCTGAAATCAATTCCAACACAAACCAAGCCCAGACCTAGCCAGGTCGCCTATAAGACACAAAACCTGTGCTGGTTAATCACCTTACTTTCCTTTCACACAGGCAGTCTGATTTACAAACAGGACTCCAGTTGACTGTATCCCTTCCTTTATTCTTTTAGAATATTTCCACGGAATTCTAGCCAAGTTCCTAGAGCTAAGGCATGATGATAGACTTCTTTTTTCAATCATTAGTAATTATATAACTAAAACTAAAGGAAATGTTTATCATTATTATTTCTGCTTTGAATATGCTATCTTATTTAAGTCTTCAGAAAATCACAGTAGACAGCAATGTTTCATCATCACCATTTTATAGATCAAAAAACTGGAAATCAAGTAAATTAATTTTTTAATGTTTTTATCAGGACAGAGTCCTTTATTTTCTTTCACATTTATCATGCCATGAATTCATAGGGAATGGGTTCTGGCAGCTCAGGCTCCTTTCCATTAGTTCTCACAAAGTGTGCTTCTCTGGGTGGAGCAGCCTAACGCTTCAGTTGGACCCAAGTACCTTTCTCTTTGGCATCCTCCTTTTTCTGATCATTTTCTTTCACTCATTTCAGGAAGCTATCTTGATTCTTAGAGTGCTTAATATGTTCAATACATACATACATTAATTCTCTTGGCAAGGATCTTGCCCTTAACTTGTTTACAACAATGCACACCACATGGCTGATGTTGCAGACTCTTCCAGTTTTGTCATGGTAACATTTATGGAGCTTTCCTTTTTGAACAGTGCCCATACCCTTGATGTCTACAATATCACCTTTCTTGTAGATTCTCATGTATGCAGCCAAAGGAACAACTCCATGTTTTCTAAAAGGCCTAGGGAACGTATATACGTTGAGTACCTCTCTCTTCTCTTTCCCTTTGTGTTAGTCATTTTGGCAAATTACAGGAAGGTGGCAGTTCCAGCTGAAAAGCCAAGTAAATTATTTAATTAAGCCAAAATCTCATGAGTATTCTCTCATGAGAATGAGAAATCGGGTCTTAACAGTGTGACTTGGACTTTTCCTATTGCCACTCACTGTGTGCAAATTGGTCCCCATCCCTGTTTGGCCTGGCCCAAGGAAACCTCTCCTGTGATGTCTAATGTTCTCTTCTTTACATCTCCACAGGTGGGAATAGAGCTTGCAGACAGAAAATCCTGAGCTGCCCAGTTTCTTCTTAATACAAAGCTGACAAGGGAGCCAGCCACCCAATGACCAGCACCACATATTGATCTGTTATGTAAGTAACAATTAAAATTCTATTATGTGAAGATACTGAAATTTTGAGGTTGTTACAGTAGTTATCCCATGATCTGTAACCTGATAAACATAGGTCCCATTTGTAATTTATAAAAACATACACACATATATGTTGATATAAAAAATATAAAGATAAATATTAAGCGAGCAACAGCTGTTACCTCTCTGAAATGAAACTAAGAGATAAGGGAAGTAGATGAGGATGCTTTTGCTTCTCAGTTAATACTTCCCTGTGCTGTTTAATTTTTTTTTCTGCTTACTAAAATGGAGTTCATGAAAATCAGAGAGCTGCTGAAAAATGTCAAGGGTTATCTTAAACAAATTACCAGCTGTCCATAGTACTACAGATTGTTATCACATTACTGAATAAACAGAAAAAATAATTATCTCACTCATAATGTCCTACTACATTTTAGCCTTTATTACCTCACATTGAATTTATTCATTTTGTACACAAAAGCTTAAGAATTTATAAAATAAACTTTTTACTTTTAGCTTTTATTTTTATTTATACTTACCTTTACGCACAGAAGGACAAACACATAACATGTCTTATAGAATTCTATTTTCAATAAGTATTTGTGGATTTCAGGTATATGTCATTTCTTTTACCTATCTTACATGAAGCAGTAATAATTGGTCTGTGAAAGTTTTACCAGTTCCATCAAAATGTGCAGTTTTTAAAATATGCATTCACTTTTTTCATGTTTTCTAAATTTCTCCACATCATTCTCCCATTAGGATTTTGTGGAGATGAGGCAGGATAGAATACTATCAGAATGATTTCATCCTGTGCAATGTTATACTCCAACGACAAAAAATTTATATAAATTATAGGATCTTTTAAAACCTTAAACCTGTAAGGTTTGCTTGACTGTCTTATAACTTGAAGGTAAATTTGGATCCTTATGTCCCTTCACTTATTTCCAAGAATTTAAATTTATTAACAAGATCCCAGCTTGACACATCTTCATTCTCAATACCTCTTTATTTATATTAAATCTACATGGATTTATTAACAATGAAAAGTTCTTGGTTGTTCCTACTCACATCTGCTAGTGTCAGAACTTGAAGTCTTAAAAATAAAGTTCTTGAATAATTGTTATTTTAAAAATTACAACCAGACACAAAATATTGAACAAATGTTTAACTATAAAATAGGATATTCACATAAGCATATAACTTACATTAAAATTAAATTGTATTAAACATCATATTAAATTTTACATATCCATCCACTAAATTTATATTGATTCTGTTCCCTCTCTGGTTGTCTGCCTGGTTTTTATTTTTTATTTTTTGATAGTTGTGAGTTTGGTTTCTTTTTAATGTTCATAAATTTGATGCTTTTTCATAAGTAAGTCCCTTTGATATTTCATATAATAATGGCTTGGTGATGGTGAACTCCTTTAGCTTTATCTTGTCTGGGACGCACTTTGTCTGCCCTTTCATTCATACTGATAGCTTTGCTGGATATAGTGATCTTGCTTGTAGGTCTTTGCTTTCCATCATTTTGAATATATCTTGCCAGGCCCTTCTTACCTACAAAGTTTCTTTTGAAAAATCAGCTGACAATAATACAGAAACCTCTTTGTAGGTAACTCTCTTTTCTCTTTCTGTTTTTAAGATTCTCTCTTTACCTTTAACCACTAGTATTTTAATTATGATGTGTGCAGGTGTGGTCCTCTTTGGGTCTACTATAGGTTTGGGCACTGTGTTTCCTGGACTTGTATGTATGTCTATTTCCTTCACCAAATTAAGGAAGTTTTCCTTCATTATTTTTTCACATAAATTTTCAATTTCTTGCTCTTCCTCTTCTCCTTGTGGCACTCCTATGCTTTGGATATTGGCATGTTTAAAGTTGTCCCAGAAATTGCTATGCTTCTTGTGTTTTCAATTCTTGTTTCCTTTTTCTGTACTGGTTGTTTATTTCTTCCTTATATTCCATTCATTGATTTGAACCCTGGTTTCCTTCCCTTCACCCTTGGTTTCATGTGGATTTTTCTTTGTTTCACATAGCCTAGCCTTTACTTCCTTTCTGTGTCTGTTGTATTTAAGCATATCTGTCAAGTATGTGAGCATCTTAATCACCAGCATTTTGAATTCTGTGTCTGTTAGGTTGGGTATCTCTTCATTGCTCAGTTCTCCCACTGGCACCTTGATCTGCTCCCTCCCTTGGGCCATACTACTCTGTCTCCTTAGCTTGATAGCTTTCAGTGTTTGCCTCTATGTCTTAGTTAGTTCTTAGGTAGTTCTGTCATACTTGTTATATTACAAGGGGCGGAAACCTCACAAATCTGTCATTTTGGGGTAACCTGTTTCACCACATTGTGGTGCTGTATGTAGGGAGAGGTCTGAGAGGGAACAATGCTGCTTACCTATTGAAACTGACAGTTTCTTCCTCTGCTCCAACCCCCACTGATTTTCACAGTCAAAAGCAATATGGTTCTATTTTTCTCTGCACTGGAACCCTCGGCTGTGAGGTCTGGCCCCAGGATCACTTCCCAAGTGTAAATGTATGTGCTTTTTGTCAGTCTCAGTCCCTGTGCTGCCACTGCAGCTGCTGGTTCTATTTTTCCCAGGTTTGAATGTATGACTGCACTTACCACTATGGCCTCAGCACCTGTGCTGCCACTGCCACTCTCCTCCCTGGCTCCGCCCCTCCAACCTGTCTGCCTATTTCTATTTTCATTTGTCGTACTTCCATGTAGTTCAATTTTCTGAAATTTCTGCATTGTTTTTATTTAGTTTTGAAGTAGATGTAAATTTCCTCTAGTTGTTAGGGAGACGCAGCATATCTACCTACACTTCCATCCTGGCCAGAAGTCCTCAAGATTCATTCATTCTCAAAAGTCCAAATCAGCTATAGCATCTTATCTACCTCTTTGGTCCTTTTTACCCTGTACTTATAAAACTGGCGTAACCATTCAAATCTCATACAGCTGCTGCTAGGAATCAAGATAACATTCAAAAACACAGTTTGCAATGTGTTTGCTCCCTTTACTTTTTTCTGTAAATGATAGATCCCTCTTCCCAAAACACCCCAAATATTAACATAGAGCACAAGATGCTCAAGCAAACAGGGACTTGACACCTGTCAGAGTAGATGACTCTGAGAGGTTCCAGAGATGGCAGCATGGAGGATTGTGGCTGATTATGGGTCTTCTGCTACCTGATGGATGCCAACCCCTGAAGTTCAAGACTGAAACTGAATTTTACTTCTGCCCTCCAAAGCCATTATTTTTTCTCTATTCATTTCCTGATGCATTTCCTCCTGATTTCTTATGAACCACACCCCCACTTTCTCCAATTCTCCAAGCTGAAGGTTTCCACACCTTTTACTTTTTAGACCTTCCAGTGATTTGGCCAGAGTACAAACAATTCTTCCTCCAGTCCCTTTCAGTTCCATATCTTCTTTGCATACCTTCTACCACCCCTTAGCCCTAGTTCATATCACCTCCTCAATTCTCTGTGAATTACCTGTAGAAACTGCCTCATTTTTCAACCTGGAGCCTAGGAATTTGATGATACCATGAGTGCTTATAAAGACAAAAGGAACCAGAGTTGTTGATACATCCAGGGGGAGCTTGGCACTGAGGAGAAGGACAGCTGTAACACAGCAAGGAGAAACAGTAGGATCATCTTCACTTTTCTAGCCTTAAGTTGGATCATGTTAGCATAAGAAGATGAAGACACAGGGGTCTAGAAGCCATGGTTAGAATTTAGATTGAGGAGGTCACCTAAATACAGAAGATAAACATGAGAGCTGTTTCCCATGCACAGTATTCCCTGCAGCAGATGAGAGGGCAAACATAAGTGGACCCTAATCTGTGGTCATAATCTGTTTCACAAAAAGCAACAGCAGATATTAATTGTGTGTGTGCTATTTGCCCGACTTGGTCCCTACTACAGCCCAGTGATGAGTGTTGCAATCATTGAAATATCAGAACTGGCATTGTGGGAATACAAGGAAAACAATTTGCCCCTAATAAGAAAATAACTGCTCGCCCTAATGGATGTGGCTTAGTGCTTGGGCATTGTTCCAAAAACTAAAAGGTTGCTGGTTTGATTCCCAGTCAGGGCACATGCCCGCATTACAGGCCAGATCCCCAGTTGAGTGTGTACAAGAGGCGAGCAACTGATTTCTCCTTCCCTTCCCCTCTCTCAAAAAATAAACATATAAAATATTTGAGAAAAAATGGGAGAGAAACATCAATGTGTGGTTGCCTCTTGTGCACACCCAACCAGGGACCAGCCCACAAATGAGGCATGTACCCAGCCTACAAGCCCTTTGGTTCATAGGCCAGTGCTCAGTCCATTGAGCCACACCAGCCAGGGCTAAAATCTTTTTTAAATATAAAGAAAATACTGTTTATTAGCTTGGAGCAGTCATCATCTCCTTGGATTTCACAATTATCCTACAAGGCAAGCATAACAGCAGATATTACCCCAGACCTGCAATTAAGAAAAGCTCCTGCCGTCAGTGCAAGCCACTGTCTTCTTAACTTGAAATGTCCCCGCACAGTTTTCCATCTCAAGTTGGCACAGAAGGACAGCACCTGGGCCTAGAGGTGAAGGGAGTGAAGGGGTTTTTCTAGAATTGCCAACATCTTTCCATGTCCTCTCCTCCACAGGTGCCTGGATCCTTTCCCCCAGGAACAATGCTAATGTGACTAGGAAAAAAAAAAAGGCAGCACTACAATCCCTAGCTAGTGGGTCAGTGCATAGGCACGGGCCAGGGAACCCAAAGGTTACTGGTTTTATTCCCACCCAAGGCACATAACCGACTTGCAAGCTAGATCTCCAGCCAGGTCCGGAGTTGGAGGCAGGTGAAAGGCAACCCTACATTGATGTCTCTCTCCCTCCCTGCCTCTCTCCCTTCCCCTCTCTCTAAAAATAATAAAATCTTAAAACAAACACACACACACACACACACACAGCTACAGAATATACCAGCTATTTCAGCTTTCTGGGCTGGAGAGATACAGGGACACATTCTAGATGGGGTAGATGTAGCTCCAGTGGAACACAAGCAAGTTATGGAAAAGTTTTTCCTTTTTCACCCCTGGAGATTGATTTGGTAGTAGAATCAACCGCAGTTCTTCTTAAACTTTAGAAGTCATCAGGATCATCTGGACAGCTTTCCAAACACAGACTGCCAGGCCCCAGCAGAAATTCTCATTTGGTGAGGTGAAGCCTGAGAATATGCATTTCTAACAAGCCCCCAATGCCACTGATGCCGCAGGTGTGTTGAATAACCTTTGAGAAGCAAGATCTTCAGATGACAGCTGCTTTCTCCATAGTTAACATTTTCCTTACCTAAATCCCAGAGCAACCCCTCCCAGCCACATCTTAATAGGCAGAAAACTGGGAGACGTAGCACACCTTTCTGCCATCTGCATCTAAATCTTAAAAGATGCTCTTTCAGCAGAGAAGTTACTTTATGACACAATGAATCAGTCTCCTTTTAGGATTATTTCCTTTCTTCCTTATTACATGTGAGTTAATACCCAATGCTGGCATCACACTTCCAACCAAGGTGGTGTAGGGAAAACATTTCCATTTTGGGGACAGCTATGTCATATTGTTCTAAAGCATATTAAATCCAACACAGGAAAACCCAACTCATCATTTCCAGTTAAACTGAACTGTGTTTTTCTACCTACAACCCCTGGAAAGTTACAACCACCATCCACTCAGCAGCAATGGTGACCAGCCTCCAACATGGCTCAAGTAATGCCTGCTATCTGGTATTCACAGCCTCATATAGACCCTCCCATGGAATATCAGAGTTAGTCTATGTGACTGAGAAAATAAAGGAGGGATGATAGGTGACTTCCAAGGCTAGATCATCAAAGATATTCTGCCTCCTGCCTAGAAAGTTAGACTCAAGAGAAAGAGTTGTGAAGGCACTCAAGCAGCTCCATGCAGAGGTCCTCACAGCTAGGAACTGAAGCGTCCTGCCAATGATGACATGAGTGGCCCATCTTGGAAGTGGATCCCCTGGTCTATTCAACCTTCAAATGACTAGACCCCCAATCATCAACTTGACAACTATCTCATGAGGGGCCTAAGGTCAGACCACCCAGGTAAACTGCTCCAAAATTCCTGAATTATCCCTGACATGATGTTTGCTATTTCTTAATCATTAAATGTATTTATTTTTAGAGTGAGGGGAAGGGAGCTAGAAAGAGATGGAGGAAACATCAATGTGTCAGAGAAACACTAATCGGTTACCTCTCACATGCCCCCAAGTGGAGACCTAGCCCACAACCCAAGCATGTACCCTGACAGGGAATCAAACCGGCAACCTTTCAGTTGGCAGGCTGGCACTCAATCCACTGAACCACACCAGCCAGGTCAAATATTTGTTGTTTTAAGCCACTAGGTTATAAGGAAGTATATTATGCAGCAATAGAGGCCAATCCCAAATCTGAGAATGTGATGCCTGAAGGTCCTCAACGTGAAGCTGGATGCCTGGGGAGTTACTAAATTCCTCTTAATAGATAGACACAGTGTAGGGTCAGAGCTATCAAACAAATATTATAAAAGGGATGCACATGTAGCAACTTTAAGGTACTTCCAACTACAAGATCCAATTAAATTAAATGTTTTGAAGCTCTCCCTTGTCTAGATGTGTATCTTATTGTCAAAAAATTTTAAAGCCAGAATTGAATAGATGATAGACTGACCAGCATCCATCCAAAGCTCCCTCTTTAAAACATTGGAAATAATTCACTATTTTGATAGAGAAATGTGGTCATATAGGAATTTTGCCTGAATATTTTCTTTTCCAGCTCCCTGTATCCCAGACAAGTTGGCTCATTTTTGCTGCTAGTATCCAACTCATTTTTATATCAATGAAGGATCCTGTCCTCACCTTCTCACCTACCTGACCCAAGAAGAGTTCCAGCACAGCTGAAGGAAGAGGAAACCTGAAAGTAATCTGTTTGTTCCCTTGGCTGAAATTTTAAACTCGAACTTCCAAGGTATTGGCTCTTCAACATTTCTAATGTTTACATCAAACACACACACAGAGACACAATTTATAATTGAAACTGAATTTTCAGAACCAATGCTCAGCATTTCAACATGACAGCTGATACCAGTGGAGCGGCCATTCCCTGCCTAGCTCCTTGAACCTTTGCACTGGGCCAACACAATGGTGTCTGCTAAAAAGCTGTTAGTAAAGCCAGAAGGGAAGCAGGTGTTCTGTCCACAAGAACTGATGATGATGGCCTCTTCATCGGATGACAGAATGAGTAACCAGCCATGCATAGCTGAAGAGTGACTCAGCTCATTAGCACCCACAGAAATTTCTTCTATTCATGTAATTAATTCCCTACCTTTCTTCATAAAAAACCCTTGTCCTCACCCTCTAGCTGGGATGCTATTTGAGTTTCTGCTTCAATCTGTGCTCCCCAAGGTGCAGTTCTTTGATCCCAGATAAATACTTACTGCTTCTCATTTTTGCCTTTGCCTTTTTAATTTTAGGTTAATGACAACATGTAAGATGTTTACTATTATGTTGCACTTTATTTTTTTAGAAAACAGCTGGTCAGAATCCACAACCCAATACTGGGTCCCAATATGCAATTTGAAAAATAAATCCTAAAACATACTCCTAAACAAGTCAGCAACTCCTGAAATTCCCCTACAGGCAAAAGCCAGTGTAATATATTCCCCTTAATGCCAATCATGTGTAAATACTTAGTTCCACTTTCCCACAGCCATAAAATAGGCATTAATGCTCCTGGTTTCTACTTGATCACTGAGAACTTCAGGTAGTTTCTATTCAAATGTAGGTAATCACCCAATCCCTACAATTCCTTTAGTTCTACAGTTGGTGACTGGAAAATCCACTAAATTCCCTTATCACTCTTACCAAGTCTGACTCAAAGGCAAATTTTCAACCTTGTCAATTTTTTAAAAAGGAAGTCAGAATACAGCAAAATAAAACATCAGCAAAACATAAATGTGCTTAAACAAAGACCAGTTAAACACATTTTATACTTCCACAAAATGAACCACTGGTTACAGTTAGAGTAAAATCAATCCACAGAGACAGAAATTAGATTAGTGGTTGCCTAGGGGTGAAAACATGAGTAACTGAAAATAGGCAAAGTGCTAATGGAAACATTCTAAAATAGGGCTGGGGACAGGTGCAGGATCTGTAGGTTTACTAAAAAATCAGACTCACACACTTAAAACAAGTTAATTTTGAGGCAAATTGTATGCTAATTATTTATTGCAAATTATACTTCAATAAAGCTGTTTTTTCTAAAAAGATCTATCCATGTGTGTTACAGAAGGAAAAACATCCAAAAAGATACCTGTTCATCAAAATAATCAAAGTGCAAAATAATGCATATAATGGGTTGCCATTTTGATTTTTCAGATAGCTACAATATTACCCGTGTGGACATTTCTAGAAGGATATCCAGGAGCTTGATCAGAGCAGTTGTGTCTAGGAAGTGGGTCAAGGGTAAGAGTTTGATTTTTTTTATCCTCACCCAAGGACATGCTTACTGATTACAGACAGAGGGGAAGGAAGGACGTGAGAGAAACATTGATCAGTTGCCTCTTGTACTTGCCCAACTGGGACCAAACCCAAAACCTAGGTATGTGCTCTGACTGGGAATTGACTGCGAGCTTTCCATTTATGGGACGAAGCTCCAGCCAACTGAACCATGCTGGCCATACTCCTTTGTACTGCTTGAATTTTTGGGGCTTGATGTGTTTTATTTTTCAAAAGTTCAAAAATTAGTTGTAGAAGGCCTCAACAGCATGCCCCATGAAGGAGTCCCATGTTCACTAAATACAGTGCTAGTTAACACTGTCCTTTGAGGAAGGAGCTAATCTGAACCTTCTGAACTGACACAGTTCTCAGTTGACTAGGTTAAAAAGGTAACTATCTTTGGCAAAAACATGCAGAAGTGACGGAACCCTCGGTCTGAAACTTCATTGCATAAAAATCCACAAGAGGAGAATTTGCATGCCTTCTGAGGAGGAAAATGTGGTTTCATAAGATTTCATCTTCTGCTTCTGCTGGTGCAGAAGCAAAACTCATTTATGCTTGTAACTGCAGGTCTATAAGGGCATTCAACAGAGGATGGCACCTATCTAGGGAACTGAAAATATATTCTTTATCAACATTTATCAAAAAAAGAAAAATACCAAACCACAATGCTGTATACCAATACAAAATAATACTGAAAATAAACTGTAATTGAAAAATTAAAATGCAAAAATAAATAAAAAGAATACACAAATGAAAAAAACTGAAATTGAACCCCCCTCCCCAAAAAAACCCACTGAATACCATGCTCCAAAGCTTGTAACCAGAGCTTCCATAGCTGCTCAGATCTGGAGTTGAGGTTCTGCCTTCTTCCCACACTGCACTTATTGGCTTCTTGGCCTTTGTCAGTCTAGGTACCTGATTGGGCTCTTCACCTATCTACTCAAGGACACGGACACTTTGGAAATGGAGATCTGTGACTCATTACATCACCCTCTCCCTGAATTCCCCCTAATGCAGCCATCATCAGCTCTCAAACCCACTCTACCATCACATGGCCTCCTGATTTAGAAAGCCAAGGTAACTAGAATTTGAACCACAAAATACTATTATTCTCAACTTTCAAGCACAGGTCTCACACCTGACCTGCATCCAGGATTATTTACGGCCTCTCCTACCCAGACCTTCACCTGCATGTGGCACATCTTCTTCCTCCTCAGCCACCCTGACAATATCCACCATCACTCTTGCCACAAGACCCCCTCCCAACCAAGCCTGCCCATATGCCATCCACCCTGCTGCTGCATTGACTCTGGGAGTTTAGCCTCCCCACCCCTACTACACCTCTCCTGTCCCCCTCACCTACTTTTCTACTTGGATTATTTCAACTCTATTATTCAATATTCAGTTACCTGTGTGTTCTGGACATCTGCCATGCCCAAGACACTGATGGAGAGAAGAAAATGATGGGATTTTTCTAGATAACACTTAGAGCAGGTTTTTGTGTTTTGTTTTGTTTTTATAGTAGCAGCTTTACTGAGCCATATTTAACACACCATAAAATGCACCTATTTAAAGGGTATAATTCAGTAGTAATTAGTACATTCACAGAGTTGGGAAACCATCACCATGACCTACTTTTAGAACATTTCACTACCCCCAAAGGAAACCCTATGCCTATCAACATCTAGGATAGTGTTTTTATGTAAAAAATATTTTTTCAGAGTTTCAGTCTTGCAAACTTTTAGAATATTTAAAATGATAAAACACTCACATAGCCCTGGCTGGTGGCTCAGTGGGTAGGTGCCAGCCTGCAAACTCAAAGGTTGCTAGTTCTATTCCGTTAGAGCACATAACCAGGTTGCAAGCCAGGTCTCTGGCCAGGTCCGAGGCTGGAGGCAGGTAAAAGACAACCATATATTGATGTTTCTCTCCCTCCCTCTCTCTCTCTCTCACCTTCTCTTTAAAATAAATAATGAATAAAATCTAAAAACAAAAAACACTCATATAGTATGTGATGTAGAACTGAAGGGACAAACCTAAAGCTTTGCTTTGGGAGAAAGTGCAATACAGCTGTTCAAATAACAATCAATAGCAGTGTGAATTTGAACAGTACCTCGGGCTGATAAAATGTGCTCACACACAATGGCTTTCTCCTGTCCTCCCAAGTGGTGCCTCATAGGTAGTAGACCTAAAATACCAGCATTTACAAGTGGGAAGCCTGATGTCCAGGGGCACACACCTGACCACAGTCACCCAGGCGAGAACCCAGCCCAGTTCTCCTGATTACTGGTCACACATTTGACCAGGTCCATGAGTAGACTCTGTATTACTTATGATTAAGTAATTCCAATTTCATATCTAACTGGAAAAAAGAAAAGAAAAGAAGCCTTATTTATGTTCTCAGCACAACAAAACATGCCTTTGTTTTATGCTAAGACCCTGGAGATCTTTTCAGCACGGGTCCAACTGTGACACACAGACACTGGTCTGATGACAGATGCAAAAGTTTTTTCTGTTTCAGAGAGAATGTGAGCCCTCTCTATAATCCATCCTGGGTGTTCAAAAGGGTAAAAGGTACATGACTGACCAGCATTAGTATCTGTGCCTTGCCCACACAGCTGGGAATACAGGTGAGACTTAGAAACTTAATTAAAATGAGGTCAAATTATAATTACTTTCCAACTGTCTCCAGAATAACATCATTTCTTACTCATCAAGTGCTTGATATAATAATCTGACCCACTGGGAACACCTGCTTCACCTTGTTAACTAGAGAAAACAGCACACTTTTTTCTAGGAACATTAACTATTTCAGACGTACTTAGTGGGTATACACTTTAGTCATTAAGCCTTTAACAGCCTGAAAGAGATTAACAAATTTCTGAAAAGTAATCCATTGTGAGTAACAATAGCTAAGGCTTCCCTGTGGAGTAAAACACCCACTGGGCAGTGCACCTAATGCTGACATCCACCTGAGTCCACATACCACACAAACACACAACCACACACACAACACATATATACACATACACCAATACACACCCTAACACACATACACACACACACACACACACAATCCAGCATGTACTCTTCTTTTCTTTTCTTTTTTTAAGGTTTATTATTTTTAGAGAGGGGAAGGGGGAGGGACAAAGAGGGAGAAAATTACCAACGTATGGTTGCCTTTCACCTGCCTCCAGCTATGGACCTGGCTGGAGACCTGGCTTGCAACCTGGTTATGTTCCCTGGCTGGGAATCAAACCAGGTACCTTTAGGTTCGCAGGCTGGTGCCTTATCTACTGGGCCACCAGCCAGTACTCTATTTGCTTATGAATTGGCTACATATAGCTTATCTTTTATAAAAATGCTTTGGACACTCTCTCACCAAGATTACTCATACCTTTCCCTGAAGTCCACTTGCATGGATCACTCTTTAACAGAGGTTATTCTGTCTTGTGCTGTGTAAGCCAATAGGCCTGCATCCCACACTAACTAGGAGCCACAGGTCAGCTCTCTATCTGCTCACAGAAAGCAGTTGGGCCTAGTCAAATCAGGGATTCTTACCCACCCCACACCTGTGTACAGAAAAACTAGGAAGTGAAACCATTGGACATTGGGGTTGGGTTGGTCCCCAGTAATAAAGACTTGGTTACTACACAGAGGCTGCTCTAACTTAAGTCCACATTTGGAAAATGGAGACAGGGAAAGTACAAATCAGACTGGTCATGGGCAGAACTTGATCCTTCTGTCCTCTACACTTACTTGCCCTGGTGACCCCATTAGAAGAGAGTGGGGAAGTGTGGTAATGCAAGTAGTTCAGGAATCAAGAGAACAACACCCACAAGGCAGCTGCAATGGCTTCCAGCAGCTGATGGCAGTTGCCACGAAGCATGAACTGTCAGGTCTTGCATCTTGATTCCACAGCTCGCCTTCTGGAGATGTTCTTCCCCACACAGGAAGGTCAGAGTTCTAACAGGAGGACTCAGTTATGTCATCTCTATTTGTTTTTGTTGCTAAAAATCTCAAAAGAAGCTCAAGAGTTGGGAAGAAAACCCCCAAATTCACTTCTTGACTTACGTCAGCCCCAATTTAAGTTTGGTTCTTTTGGAATGTACACTTTCTCTTTGACCAAAACTCTTTACAACTTGGCAACTGTCACCCATAGCATGTCCTAGGCTACTTACATGTAGTATCACCCCACATCACTTTCTGGATATAGGCTAGCACTTCTCACCTTGTCACACCTCCCTCAGGTGCCAGAGCCATGGGTTCATTTCTTGTTTTGTTTTCTCGAGCTTTGTAATTAGCATAATGTCCACCAACTGATCAATTAACTAGAAATCGCCATTTCTAGAATGTGCAGGTATCACATAACTACTCTGTGAACTAAGAATGTATAGACATTAAAAAACCTACTAGGGATTGGATAGGTCCATTTTCAACATAAAGCACATTTGCTAAATGTTTAAGATTCTAGTACATTTAGTCACCAAAGCAGACAAAAAGAAACAAAACATTTCTCAAAAAATATTATCTGTTCTTTCATAATGTTCATGAAATAGAGATTAAATTTTTAAACAAACACAGTATTAGTTCATATTCTGAATAATCAATAAAAAATCCATGTAAAAGATTCCCAAACTCAAATAACATATAACAAAGTCTGTAATCAGCTTTCTAAAAAAGTTCAAAGTATATATAGTCAGAATCAACTAGGGCATTCATACTCCTTCAAATGAAAGTAATCCTTGTCATGCAAATGGATATTGTAATATTTTGTTCTCTTTACTATCATAAAGAATCTCGTGATAATATTATAAGCAATTAGTAAATAAACCATACCTTAATTTTACCAACATACAGGGCTAGGATTTTGCTATAGGAGCTATTTCTGATTAAACTAAGATAATATTTTAAAATAATGAAGTTATTTTTGGATCTGCACCCTGAATAGTGGACATATTACAATATGGAGACCATAAGGAAGGATCTGTACTCAACAGAATGAGCAGAGCCTATAAGCTGATGGAAGACCTTTTCCCTTCCTGAAGGTTCTGTATCTTGTCACACAGCTGAGACCAGTCCTCACCTCTCCATAGCAACTGCAGCAAGCCCTTAAGTGCTAGGAAGGCATCAGATACTGCCCCTTATATTAAGTATTAATTAGGTTTCGGAACAGTGGTCCTCTTGGGAAAGTTTATTAGATGCATGTGCAACTCAGGGCCCACTGTTTTTCCTGCAAAAACACCCTTTCAATCAGATTCACTGAATTAACCCAGAAAGGCAGTGCCCACAACTGGTCCCCTGGGTGGCATGGGATGGACTGGCCCTTTCACATGGCATTCAGTGTCCATTTCTTTACATGGCATTCACAGCCCATTTTAACCAAACCCAAAGCTTTTAAAAATTTTTAGGTCAGACCAATCCCCTTAGCATCACATCCAAGAAATTGTAATAGTAAAAGTAAAACCTAATAAAGCACTGTATCTATTTAAAACCTAATAAGCCACTTAGATCTTGGTTGTTTGGAAAGAATTCACATTGTAATGAGTTACTCTGTGGGTTATTTTTTAATTTGTTTCCACACACCACATGAAGTTCAAAATGCATAACTATCTCAAACTGAAGTACTCATGCACAGGGTTCACTCTAAATCTGGACAGCCCTGGTTTTAAAACTAGTACAAATTGTCATTTATTAGAGCATTTTCACATTCCAAAGCAGAGGTGCAAAAGAAGGTAACAGGTAATTCAGATTTCCCGACAATGGAAAGGATTTCTTTTCCTGAAAAGCAGATGCTCCCAAGAAGCTCATAACAAAGATACAGCAGGGACCTTGTTTAGGCCATGCTTGTGGCCAGGGGTGATGAACACGTGTAAAGATTTTGAGTGATCTTTGAGCAGTGTCCCCACAAAAGTCCAAACACATTTTCAGACTATCAAGGAGAGCTGAAATATAAGAACCCCTTCAGCTTATTTTACTTAGGACCTGGTTCAGCCCCCACAGACAGCAGACACTCAAAATGTGGTAATGAGTAACTGCTGAACTCCTAAGACTCTTCCTCCTTCTGGAGAGGGGCACGTTACAGAATCACCACCCCACTTCAGCTGCCAGTCTCAGACAGAGCACTGAGAAGGGCTTGACAAACCAGGAAAGACTAATCCAAACATCAAATCTTGTACTCAAGAAATTACGGGTTCCTCTACATACTAGGACAACTCCAGATTAAATTGACATTTGCACTTGTCTGAGGTAAAAGGAGAAAAAATATATATTTTTTTCCTAAAACTGAACTTATAAGTAATGCCCATTGTTATAACATTCTTCCTGATTTTGAAGGGGACAAAGAGGTGTTACAAATCTTGTATGTTAAAATGTTGACTTTTTGTTGTTTAAATGATTTCACAAAACAAAGAAATGACAACCCTTTAATTTTAATTTTAACCTGTCAGATACAAAATATTGGGAATGGTTGCACTAAGATGTCACACCCACTTACATGGGTATACAACACCTGTGACTGCAGCCCTAAGACCTGCCGGACACACCTAACATGAATCACTTCCAGGACAGAACATAAAAAGAGGAATAACCAGTTTAGAAGGTGCCCGGGTGGGGAGTGGGGTGGGTGTGAGCAAAGGAAGGCTGCACTTGGTTATAAATATAAACTCTGACATGAGGAAGAATGTGCAGATTGGAAAAGTCTAATCATGACTTCACATAAAAAGATACCTTTGGACCCATGTCCTCTGGAAACTTTGGTGAATGAGCCTCTGTTATTGAGGGCAATTCTTATCAACCAAGCATCCCAAGAGGGAAAAAAAAAAAATCAGTTGAATGTTACTGTTTAGGAAGTCTACCAAAAATGAAAAAGATTGGCCAGCAGCCCAATGTCCATTTCAGTAGAATTTGTGAGGAGCCCAGTAAGCACATTTTACAATTTTCCTAGCAACTTTGGTTTAGCACAGATTAGAAGGAGATTAAAACAAGAAACCTAGACTGGGCACTAAGATGGTGAACACTGTAGAGTGTTGGGGTGACATTATCTAGTCAAACAAAAATAAGACCGTAAATGTGCTCAGCAATTTTATGTCTCCCTATCACCCTAGATACAAATGCTTGCCCAAAGGAGGAAGACACAAAGATGTTCAGGGAAGTGCTTGTGTATAATAGTTTAAAAAATACTGTAAAGAACCACAATGTACATTAATAGAAGTTAAATGGAGGCACACTGATACTCTGAAACACTGTGCAGCAGTTAAAAGGGTGAAGTTATCACTACGTACTAGCACACATAACTCTCCACAGAGGGGAGAAAAATACAGAAGCACATATATATAATACGTTAGCATTTTTTTAAGACACACACACACACACAATCAATCAATTCTGTGAGTGTGATCCCTGTAACAGTCACATCAGCACCACTGGGAATTTGCTAAAAATGCAAATTCTCAGGTCTCCTCCAGACCTACTGAATCAGCAGTGTGGATCTAACCACAGGTGTATGGACATGCCTCAGATGTCCACAAAGGTCTGTACACATGTGCCTAAGAAGAGGTCCGAAAGGACTCATACCAACCAAGGTTTTTGAGCAACTATCTTTTTCTATAGTCTTTTGCCCAGCTCCTGCCTCTACCTCCCCACCCCACACTTTTTAACAGAGAGAGCATATTCATGTATTGCTCCCATAAGTTAAAAGTAACTTTTTTTTAGATACTACAGGTGCCAGGAGAGCAATGGTTAACTCTGCCACTGTGATAGAGGAAAAGTTGATGGAATGGGGGAATGGAGGCTCTCCAAGAGCTGTTCAAGTGTTGGATGTCACAAAAATTATAATAAACAACCCCGAATGTATTTTAATCCAAAATTTTCAAACTCCAAAAATTTATACAGAACCGCAAAGGACCCTGAGTAGCCTTAGCAATCTTGAGAAAGAAGAACAAAGTTGAAGGAATCATACTAACCTGATCTCAAATTATACTACAAGGCTATAGTAATCAAATCAGCTTGGTTCTGGCATAAAAATAGGCATATAGATCAATGGAACAGAATAGAGCCCAGAGATAAAACCACATCTTTATAGTCAATTAATATTTGACAAAAGGAGACAAGAACATAAAATGGAATAAAGATAGTCTTTTCAACAAATGGTATTAGGAAAAGTGGACAGATACATGCAAAAAAATGAAACTAGACCACCTTCTTACACCACACATAAGAATAAACTCAAAATGAGTTAAAAATTTAAATGTAAATGATAAAAATCTTGGACAGTAAAATCTCTGACATTTCTCTTAGCAAGATTTTTTTAAATGTAATCATGCCTCAGTTACCTTTCAGCTTCAGAACCCATCAAACCCTGTACTTGTCTCATTTTGACAAGAAAAAAAAAAAAAGTGTTTCTGCCCTTGGCATTTGCTCAGGGCTTGTTACACTTGCTAGAATTTGTATGAGTCATGCCACCGCCCTGCAAGATAAAATGCTTCATCACTAATCGCTTGTTTGGTACCGGTCAGTTTTGGCACTCTTCATGAGTTTCAGAATGAATTAACAAGTATAGAGGTACCACTGTATATCATCTCAGGCAAGGGAAACAAAAGGAAAAAATTAACAAATAGGACTACATCAAACTAAAATGTTCTATATAGCAAAGGAAACCATCAACAAAATGAAAAGACAACCCACTGAATGGGGGAACATATTCGCCAATGATACATCTGATAAAGGGTTAATACCTAAAATTTATAAAGAACTCATACTACTCAACATTAAAAAGCAATCCAATTAAAAACTGGGCAGAGGACCTGAATAGATATTCTCCAAGAGGACATAAAGATAGCCAATAGACACATGAAAAGATGCTCAATGTCACTAAAATCATCAGAAAAACACCAAAAGCACAATGAGATATCACCTCAGACCTGTGAGAATAACTATTGTTAATAAATCCACAAACAATAAGTGCTGACTAGGATGTAGAGAAAAGGGAACCCTCATGTACTGTTTGTTGGTGGGAATGCAGATCGGTGTGGGTCACTATGGAGGACAGTATGAAGGTGCCTCAAAAAATTAAAAATGAAATTGCCTTATGACCCAGTGATTCCCCTTCTTGGTATATATCCAAAGAAACCCAAAATGCTAATTTGAAAGTATACAGTATATGTAACCTAACATTCACTGTAGCATTCTTTACAATAGTCAAGACTTGAAAGCAATGCAAACGCCCATCAATAGAATAGAAGAATGAAATCTTAGCACTTGCAACAGCATATATTATGCTTAACAAATAAGTCAGAGAAAGATAAATACTATATGATTTCACTTATATGCAGAATCTAAAAAACATATATAAACAAACAAATTAAAACAGATTCAGATACACGAGAACAGACTGATAGTTGCCAGAGGAAAAAGAGGTTGGGGGACTGAGTGAAAAAAGGTGAAGGGATTAAAAAGTACAAATTGGTAGTTACAGAATAGTCACAGAGATATAAAGCACAGAAGCAAGGCATAGGGAATATAATCAATAATACTGTAATAACTATGTAGTATGGTGCCAGATAGGTATACTTGAAACATCAGGGAGAACACTTTGAATGTGTGATTTTCTAATCACTATGCTGCACATCTCAAACTAATATAGAATAATATTAAATGTAAACTGTAGCTGAATAAAAATAAAATTCTCAACAGAGTTCAGCTGGTCTTACTGGTGTCTCCCATGGAGATAGTAAATGACAACTCATAGGAAGAGCGGCTAGCTAACAAAGGATCAAAATGACCGGACAATGCAGACATTGTTCTGGAAAACCTAAACCTTTATAAGATCTTTTGTCCTGTTTTGTGGATTCTGTGGCACTACACAAAGCAGTGGCCAACACTGCTCCTAGCACCCACTGTCATCCTTACGTTTGCTGGGACAATTTCACAAGTGACAAGAAAGGAAGCTTTGAAATCTGAGTCATAAATCTCAGTGAGGACATCTCATCACTACCCCTCTAAAGCTTGATCATCTCCCTTCATGGTAGAGGGGCCTGGAAACACACACAAGCATGCATACACACACACGTGTGCACACACATACACATACACATGTACATGCATACACACACTGTTTTATTTCCCAATAACTTCACAGTCAGAAGCAAAACCATTATTACTGCCAATATTTATGAAGATAAAACTGATGCATAATTGTAGTCAGGAATCCAGTTTAAAATAAGGTTTATAAAAACCTACTTATCTAATAATAGAATTAGTTATGCTTAATTTTCAGTCAAGTCATGTCAATAAGAGGTAACCTATTAATCTCCCTCTTATTGTTACAAGTCCTGTTCCAAAGAAGGAATAAAAAGAAGTGGTATTTTATAAAGAATTATGAAGTCTGTGCTCCTAAATAATTTTTAAAGTGAGTTTAGCTGACTTGATTTCAAAAGTGCATGGTATCACCCTGAACTCTTACCCTACAAATATAATAGCCAACATCTAAAACAGACTAGATATTCTTACCTCAACTATGTCGTTAACAATTAAAGTTTTGCTCTCTATAAAGAGAACTCTTCAAACTTCACTGAGAAGAAAAGGCTGAATAAAAGAACACTCTCGAGCCTGTGTGCAGGGACATCAGCTACTTTAGTTTCAGGCTTCATTGTATTGGATATTTCAAGGCCATCATAGCCTGCTTGGTCTCTCATATGAACAAAACCCCATGCTGGAAGTGACTGTGCAATGACAAAGAAACATCTGTGTGCCATCCAGTTTTCTGGGCCACGCTTCTCTGTGGTGCAGAGAAAAATCATTGCTTTTTAAACCTGAAAGCCCCTTGGTTCTTATCTCCTACCATTCAGCCAATTTTTGTCCTCCTTTTACAAGACCAAAATTTTAGCCATCTCCATTTAAGAAGGTTGGATTCTGTACCCAGAGAAGATAAAGTAAAAAGTGTTATTATAGTCTCATAGAACAGAAATATCCTATTAATAGAAAAAAGACATTTGTCACAACATCAAGATAGTAATATACAGTATATCCTTTACCTCTAAAGAAATAAACTTAAAACCTGAGCAGAAGAACATGAGCATACAGTGTAAGATACATTATAGTCATTCATTCTATACTATATCTATTGTACTGCATCTATTCCCAAGTGAGTGACAAAGCAGGTTTAAGTTAAAAGCAAGACACTGGACAGAACTGTCTTTATGGGTATATTTGTTAGAGAAGGTCTCAGCATTTACCAATAAACTGATTTCAATATAAATAAGAACCGGCCCCTGTCTGTTATGGAAGTAGGCAACTCCGGGAAACCAACTTCCTGAGTGATGAGCCTTACAGACACTTTCTAGAGTTGCCATTTGTGAATACCCAGGAAAGGAAGCAGACTGAACTTGGCTATTCCTCCTCCATGGCCCCCCATCTCAGGAAGAGGTCAATCCTAAACCTCTCGTTCCTCCCCTACTTGGATACCCCCTCACAGAAGCAGAGGGCTGATCTGGAGCGAAGGGACCCCTATGTCCTCTGGGAAGCTGCAGGAGCCAGGCCAGCCTCCCTCAGTAATTGGCATAGTTTTGTGGGCTCGGGTAGGATGACCAAAGGCAGCTCTGCATCAAGACCAGGTCTGAGATGCCATTCAACCAACACCCTTCCTCCTCGACACCCCTACCCAAACACCCACTGCATTAATGACCAGGCTGCACCTGGTGTCTGACTTTCTAGAAGACCAGTTCTGTGACAGGGGTCAGGAACAAGGCTCTTGGTTTCCCTTTGAACAGAGAAAACCTGACCTCCTGATAACCAGCTAAGGCCAGCGGTCTGCATTTCAAGTCAACGCTATGATTAAGAACCTGAAAATTTTTTGATGGGGTATATAAGGGGAAAAGGAGAGGGTGGACAACAAATCTTATTGTACAAAGAAAACGAGTCTGTGCCTTGGTTTTCAGTTTCATTAAAACAAGGTTGTTTCTATTAGTGTTGGTCCCTTAATTAACCTGTACATTCAAAGAAAGGTTGATATTTAGACACCAGTGAGTAAATGTGGGAGAAGAATGCTTAAGATTACTGAGGTCACCAGGCTTTTTATTTTAAAAAGTATTTATATATATATATATATATATATATATATATATATATATATATATATATTTCTCTATAGATTAGGTTGAACTTATGTCAAAAACCAAAAAAGAAAAAATTACTAAAAGCTATATAAAAACACTAAATATAGTAAGCACAGCTGCTTCACACCAGGCCTGGTAACTGGAGGGACTCAATGATGGCCATAGTTGCTTCCAAAAACAAACAAAAAACCCCCACAGAAATGGGCCACTCAGGATGCTGCCCAGTTTGAGGATCAAATAAGGCCCATAACTCCGTAGTAGCTAGAGTCCGGACTCAGGAGGCTTCAACAAGTGTGGCATCATCAAGGAAGTCCTTCTTGTTCACACAGTGCTGGTGGAAAAGAGCTAAGAACTTCTAATTCTTCCAAAACTGAAGGGCCCAAACCAGTCCCCTCCCACTCTCTGCTTCTCTCCCTTCATGTTCTCTAACCTCTAAAGAAAGATAAACAGAATTGTCACATTGTGAAGGACACAGTGACATTTTTCTTATGTTTGGCTGAGAAAATATGAATGTGAGGTGATGCTATTAATGGGAAAACAAGCACACATGAAAAATTCCCCCAAAAGCACAAAGGGAGAGTAGAGGATAGGCACCATGGTCAGGAGAAGCTGAGGGAGTCAGGGCCTGGGGTTCCTGCTCTTTCTTACCTGTGGGCAAGTGTCCTGAGAGTCCCAAGAGTCCTGAGGAAATGGGTGCTCAGCCAGAAGCCTCTCCCTCAGCTTACGGAGCTCCAGCACTTGCTGGCACCAGTGCATAAGAGACCCAATGACACCCAGTGACAATATGTATAACAGAGGTTCACATCCTGGCATGGCACCAAATTAGAAAGAAAAATCAAATTTCCTCCTCATCTCTTAACAAGTTTTAAAAATTATATGGCCTCCAAGTGTTTCTACTTTGCCCAGAATTCATAGAGACCCAAAGAGTTAAACTAATAAACTGGTTTTTTATTCCAATTAATAATTTGAAGTATTTTTCTAAGATCTGAATCATTATACACACACCAAAGAGAGAGAATGGGGGTGGGGAGTGCTAAATTAGCTTTGCAATAGTAATGTAATTAATTAATAATAAATGAAGAAACTAGAAAATCAGTTTCAGGGTTTTTTAAAATTCTTATTGTAAAAAAACTTAATACTAATAAAATATATAAAATAAATTGAATAAATCCATGAAATTCCTTAAGGAAAAGCAAAGCAAAAAGAATAGGAACAACACGTGGATGGGAAGAATTAACATCATCAAAATGTCTATACTACCCAAAGCAATCTACATATTCAACGCAATCCCAATTAAAATACCAATGACAGACTTCACAGAAATAGAAAAAAATACTTCAAAAATTTATATGGAGCCAAAAACGCCCACAAATAGCCACAGCAATCTTGAGAAAGAAGAACAAGGTAGGAGGAATCACAATACCAGACTTCAAACAATACTACAAGACTACTGTCATCAAAACAGCATGGTACTGGCATAAGAATAGACATATAGATCAATGGAACAGAATAGAGAGCCCAGAAATTAACCCAGGACTCCATGGTCAACTAATATTTGACAAAGGTGGAAGGAACATCCAATGGAGTAAAAACAGTCTCTTCAACAAATGGTGTTGGGAGAACTGGACAGCAACATGCAAAAAGATAAAACTAGACCACCAACTTACACCATACACCAAAATAAACTCAAGATGGATAAAGGATTTAAACATAAGCAGTGCCACCACAAAGGTCCTGGAGAAAAATATAGGCAGTAAACTTTTGGATATCCTACACAAAAATATGTTTACTGATACTTCACCAAGGGCAAAGGAAATAAAAGAACGAATCAACAAGTGGGACTATATCAAACTGAAAAGTTTCTGTTCAGCTAAAGAAAATATCAGCAAAATTCAAAGGGAACCAACTGTATGGGAAAACATAATTACCAATGATACCTCAGACAAGGGTCTGATCTCCAAAATATATAAAGAACTAATGCGACTCAACACCAGGGAGACAGACAGCCCGATCAAAAAATGGGCAAAGGACCTGAACAGACAACTCACTGAGGAAGATATACAAAGGGCCCAGAGGCATATGAAAGAATGCTCAACATCACTAGTCATCAGAAAGATGCAAATTAAAACCACAAGAAGATACCACCTCACACCTGTCAGAATGGCAATCATCAGCAAATCAACAAACAACAAGTGTTGGCGAGGATGCAGGGCAAAGGGAACCCTCACACACTGTTGGTGGGAATGTAGGCTGGTGCAGCCACTATGGAAAACAGTATGGGGTTTCCTTAAAAAACTAAAAATGGAACTGCCTTTTGATCCAGCAATTCCACTACTTGGACTACACCCAAAGAATCCTGAAACACCAATTCATAAGAACCTATGCATACCTATGTTCATAGCGGCACTATTTACAATAGCCAAGTGCTGGAAACAGCCTAAGTGCCCATCAGTGGATGATTGAATCAAAAAACTTTGGTACATTTACACAATGGAATTCTATATAGCAGAAAGAAAGAAGGAATTTGTACCCTTTGCAACAACATGGATGGAACTGGAGAGTATTATGCTTAGTGAAATAAGCCAATCAGTGAAGGACAAATATCATATGATCTCACCCATTACGGGACAATAATGAGCAAAGCTAACAACAAGCAAAACAGAACCAAGTATATGAATACAAGGAATAGGCCTTCAGTGGTCAGGGGGAAAGCGGTTGAGGGGAGTGGGAAGGCAGAGGCAAGAAAGGAGAGCAGCTTAGACAAGAAGCTAGTATGAAGGAACCATGGACATGGACAACAGGGGGGATTGACTTTGGGGGGAATGGGCGGGTGGGGAGGGGGACAGAGGGGAGTAAAAAGGGGATAGATGTAATACAACAATAAAATTTAAAAAAAAAAAAAGAATAGGAACAACAAACTTGTAGCATTCCACTTTATGACTCAAGTCGGGAAAGAGAAAAAGAAAAAAAAAAGAAAATGGAATTAAGTGGAAAAAAAAAAACATGAAAAGAGAGGCTACAGGTAGGAGAGAGGAAAAGGAAGGACAGGCAACAGAAACGCAGAGATGAGCACACAGATGTGTGACTGGAGGTTTATGTGTCACTCTGGATTTTAGGGAGTTATCAAAGTTGTCTAGTGCACTCAGAAAAGTTGGTTGTTTCATCAGCATTCACTGCTATTCACATGTAACATCCACAGTGGCCATGACAAACAGGATAACCAGGCTCGGAGATATCATCAGACCCTTATGTGCAGTGACTCCAGCCCAGGTAGAGGCCAACATCAGGGCAGCAGGACCCCCAGGACTGGAATCCTTTGCAGTGGCTGAAAAAAGGAAGCAAGCTGGGGAAGGGACTGTTAACACTGGGAAAAATAATGCCCTTCAACAGGAGGAATCTGACATGCTATCCTCCTTTGCTTCAGAAGCAAGAAGCAGTAGCAACCATTTCAAAAATCAGCGCAACAGGTCAGGGAAGGTCGGTTTCTCTTTGAACCATAACCTGAGGAAATAGCTGACTGACTCTCCAGTTGGGGGACTGCCACTCAGAATGAAAATTATTATTTTTTAATTATTTTTAAGAGAACCTGGGATGAATACATACACTGCACAATCACTCCACAACCAAAATGATCCCTCGCAACCTCATGTCTGCCCCGAGAAATCATTGGCATGAGAAAAAAATCACAGCGTTTCTAGGATTTGGCTCAAATGTCACCTCTTAGCTAAACGCTTCTCACATCACCCAGGGAAAATATAATACTTTCATTACACTAATATTTAATAAGTATGTATTGTCTGCAAGGCTCTTACACATTAAAGTGAATTTGCTTAGAGACTTGAGGTCCTAAAGTCAACCTCTAGATATGACTATTCAAATACATTTTACACTAAAAGCATCTTTACTAAAATCAGTGACACATACTATAGAAATAGAAAACCCCATTACTCTTTCTACCTTCTTTGCTTATTTTATAAACAACACAAATGTCAAACGTAAGCAAGCAAATCATCATCACTTAATCCAAATGTCCCTTCCAAACAGTACTTAACTTCTAGAAAGAGCAGCCCAGCCTTTTGCATTGCCTCCCTTTACCATTCCCACAGGCTCCCAATCCACCAGACCTGTTTGCCCCTTCTCTGCACCTGTACCCCAATCCATAGGTTTGACTCGCTTAGCATTACCCATGATTTTCCTCATCACTAAGGTCAGTAGCTATAGTCCTCCTCAATCTATTTGGCCTCTCTCCAGTCTTTGAGAGTCAAACTCCCTATTTCTAGGCTCCCACCTTTCCCTCCCTGCCCTGAAATGTCCACACTCCATGTTCTGTCTTCTGTTTGCTTCACCTTTTTTCCTGGGCCATCCAGCACCTTAACAGCTTCACATACCATGTGTGTTAAGTTCTCCCAACTGTGACATCCTGCCCAGATCCACCTGGAGACACAGGTTTCACTCCTGTGCACATAGATGTTCCACAAGGGCCTGATGGTGGCTTTAAAACATGTGCACACACTCATTGATACTCTTACCACCAACAGTGGCATCTAAGTCCCCTCTCCTTGAATATGGACTAGCCTTTATGATGCCACATGACTTTGAGACTAGGTCATAAAAAGCCACACAGCCTCCCCTTGACTCTCTTGGGACTTGCTTCTTGGGAGCCCTAAGCTAACATCCTGAATGGCAAGCTGCTGTGTCAACAGCATGGTCTCCAGCGAAAAACAACACTTAACACAGGCAAGCAAACAGTCATAAGCAAACAGAGCCAGCTGTTTGGGCTGGAGACCAAGCGTGAAAGATAGGTACCTGAGCTCCAGCTGTCAATATCTTCCCCTACAAGCCAGCCCCTCAGGTGGTTCTTCAGATGATCCCAGCCTCAGGGTTCAAGTGGTCCCTGCTGAGGCTGAGGGGAGCAGAAACAAGCTGTCCCTGCCAAGTACTGCCATGTTACAGATGCTGCTGTTTCAACCACTAGGTTTTGCAGCAGTTTGTTATGCAGCTCTGGATAACCAGAATAGGGCTCAAATGTGACAGGCCCCAAACTAAGTTTGGTACCTCACTTCCCACAACTGCTCTTCTTTTACTAGATTCTATCCCAATTCCAACTGAAAGCCCTTTTCTACTGGCCTTTGTCCTCAGAACCCCTCCCACCCCAGATTTAATCCCCAATTCCCTTTCTCCTCCTTTTTCCTCTTACAAAGATTCCTGCTTAGCCTTCAAGTTCAAATTCAAAGGTCATCCACTTTCAGAACCCTTTTCTGAGGACCCAGCCTGAGCCACTCACTTCCTTTTCCATCATGGTCATACAATCTTACAATGCCCCCTCCACTGCAGTGGCCCTGTTATATGCTTGTATTTGTGTCTAAAGAAATGAAATGTTTAATTTGAATTGGGAATTAGCATTGTACAGAAATAGATAATACTCATTTTCATAATCAGCATGTTTCGAGTGCCAGTGCTAATAACAGATTTTTACTTAATTTCCACAAATACGTGAAGTATCTTCAGCCTCAAAGAGATATAGTGACTTGTCCAATATCTCATAAACAGAAAATAAGGAAGCTGAATTTTCCACCCAGATGTAACTTTAAGTCCAGCATTCTTTGCCCTAAACATTTATAACTAGTCCTGAGAGACACTTGGCCATATTCTGGTGTAGACACTTCCCACTGTTCCCTTCCCATAGCAGGCTGCTACCACAGCCTTGATGCGCTCCTGAAAAATACTTTTTTTTTTTTTTAAAAGATTTTATTTCATTATTTTTAGAAAGAGGGGAAGGGAGAGAGGCAGAGAGGGAGAGAGACATCAATGTATGGTTGCGTTTCACCTGCCTCCAGCCACAGACCTGACTGGAGACCTGGTTTGCAACCTGGTTGGTTATGTGCCCTGGCTGGGGAATCGAACCTGTGACCTTTGGGTTCACAGGCTGGCGCCTTATCCACTGTGCTACCAGCCAGGGCTGAAAAATACTTTTGAAAGAAAAAAAGAGACTGTATGTAACACTTCCAGGCACCTCACACTTTTTATCAAAATATACTCTAGATGGATGAAAAAGTTAAATGTAAAAAATAAAATGATAAAAACATACACACAAAGTGAGGATGACATTTCTAGGGATGAGTCAAAAGCTGGAAGCTAAAAATAAAAACACATCAATTAGTATTTCTTGAAACAAGTACTATGTAGTCAAAAAAGGAACAACAAATTAGGAAAAAATATATTAGCAATTCATATTATAGACAGAGGGCCACATCTACAAATCAAGAAGAAAAAGATTAAGAATACAATAGTAAAATCAGCAAATCTGTGAATAGACATTTCACAAAAAATGAAATACAGATATTAAGCATATCAAAAAAAGTACAACCACCTTCATATTAAGAAAAATACATAATGAAACATATAGTGAGAAACAAAACTGTGTTCCCTTGTGAGATAAGCGAAGATGACAAAGCGTGATCACCCTGGCTGATGATGGAGGACACAGCTGCTAGCACATTGCTGCTGGTATATAATTGGCACTACTTCCATGGAGCAGGGTTTAACACTGTCAAACTGAATAGTCACATTCTTCTAAGAATTCTTCCCACAGACAAACTGGCATGTTTATGGAATGACTTGGATTAAAATGTATATGCTGCAGTTTTGTTTTAAGAGGCAATTATTAGGGGAAACCTACATCTTCCATCAATAGGGAACAAGTTCAATATTACACATTATGGTATATAATGTGGGGGCACAAAAATAACTTGCCTCCCACCTTCTAGCTGGGCTGATAATCAGATTTGTATGAGACATATTAACAGGGGGGAAAGTTTATTACAGATGTACCTGTGGGGCTGCCATAATAATATGAGACCTGAAGACAAGGCATTGGGCAGTTGAGGTTTATATGCCATTTTGGACAAAGGAAAGGGGACAGGGGTCTGGGAGTTGAAAAAGGAAAGAGGTAATTTACAGGTAGACAAGAAAGACCGAACATGTGATAAACAAATTCTTGCCAGGCCACCCAGAAAACAATAGGACACAGAAATTCAGCTCTGCTAAATTTTACCCCATCTGCCACACTTAGTTCACATGATGCTAAGATGATGGTCCCTTCCTTTTTTGTTAATTTAATTTTTTAATAAAGATTTTATTTATTATTTCTAGAGAGAGGGGAAGGGAGGGAGGCAGAGAGGGAGAGAGACATCAATGTGTGGTTGCCTTTAAAGTGCCTCCAGTTACAGACCTGGCTAGAGACCTGGCTTGCAACCTGGTTATGTTGCCCTGGCTAGGGAATCGAAGCAGCGACCTTTGGGTTCATAGGCCAGCACCAATCCACTGAGCCACCAGCCAAGGCACACAAACGTTTTTTAACTTCCACTAAACATTAAATCCCTTGATCCCTTGAGCATTTTCTAAGAAAAGTAGAATGCAAAGATTATGGTGCCCATCCAGTTTAATAAAATTTTAGAAGAGCCTCAGGAAGAAGATTTTAAAACTATTAACAATTAAAACATAAATAATGAACCCCAAAAGGTAAATTAAAAAATAGGTGGGGAGGGGGACAGTGGGGAGCAAAAAGGGGATGGATATAATACAACAACAATAAAATTTAAAAAGAAAAAAATAAAATAAAACAATTTTAACCTACATCAAAAATATAAGTAGCACAGAAGTTCAGGGGATTGGGTATTGTTTTTTATTGAACTATGAGGGTATTTGTTTATATTATGTGCATGAATTATTCTGCTTGGAGAGCTTACTAATCACTCACAGCCCCTCCTACCACTTAGCTTTCCCCTTGTGACCAGGCAGACTTACACTTAAAAATAAATGCAGGAAGTAGAGCCCTAGCTGGTGGCACAGGGAATAAGGTGCCGCCCTGCGAACTCAAAGGGCAACATAACCAGGTTGCAAGCCAGGTCTCCAGCCAGATCCGTAGCTGGAGGCAGGTGAGAGGCAACCATACATTGATGTCTGTCTCCTTCTCTGTCTCTTTCCCTTCCCCTTTCTCTGAAAAAATAATAAAACCTTAAAAAAAGAGATTATTTTAAAAAATAAAATAAAATAAATAATAAAATAAATGCAGGAAGTGAATGTGAGCTAACAAAGATACCAACACTATATGGAGAGCAAGACTTGACCAAAGGAAAACAAGAACCTGGTGAGTCACACTGGAAGATTTGTGAGCAGATTTTCAAAACTGTTATCCAGCCATCTCCACATTTCTTTTACTTTTAAATAATGATATCTCCCATTTCTATTATCTCTAATGCATTATTACAATGTTGAAATCACAGTTGTTTTATTTACTATGTTTTACTGCCTCATTGTTTTCTTGCAGCCTTCCCCTCTTCCTATTTTTTTTTTTTTTTTTTCTTTTTGGCCTTTCTTCTTCCCCCTAAAAGGAAGTTTGGGTATATGTGTGTGTGTATTTTTTAATTCAAACACAGATAAAATGCTTTGTGGTTAGTTATTACTTTCATATAGTGGTGCTCAACTAGATTATTACTAATATAAAACAGTACTGAGTATAAATATTTATTCAGCTCCATAAAAGGTAGTTGGAAGGTTTTTAAACATAATGTGTGCTCTAGTTAGCATGGAGCAAGAAATACCACACAATTTGATGTGCTGTATGGGGCTTACCACATTGAAATTCTTGATGGGTATCAGCAGATGAAGGAATATTTTACATCAAGTGAAGTTGATGGTGTTCTCAATATAAGCCAAGTGTTTTATACAAAGTCTTGGTACAGAAGATGATAAGAAACTAGTAGAATCGGAGCCTGATACTGGAGTATTAGAATGTGTTCATTAAAACAGAACCAAGTGTATGAATACAAGGAATAGGCCTGCAGTGGTCAAGAGGAAAGGGGTAGGGAGGAGGGGGGAGGCAGAGGCAAAGAAGGGGAGCAGCTTAGACAAGAACCTAGTATAAAGGAACCATGGACATGGACAACAGGTGGGATTGACTTTGGGGGGAAAGGGTGGGTGGGGAGGGGGACAGAGGGGAGCAAAAAAGGGATGGATGTAATACAACAACAATAAAATTAAAAGGAAAAAAAAAAGTCAAAAAAAAAAAAAAAAAAAAAAGAATGTGTTCATTAAAAACACAAAGAAAACTGTTCATTTCCAAACCCTACAGTTACAGTTCTGTTAAAATAAAAAAAACAGTAGCCAAAGGATACATTTTGACATCTTTATATTAAAAGGAAAGTATAAAAAGACATTTTCAATAGAGAAATGTAGTTAGGACAAGAGGTAGGATGTTTAATTTTGCATCTAGAGAGTCTTTGCTTTTTTTAAGGGACAGACAAATGTAATAAAGTCCACATATATTTTAAAAAGTAAGTTAAACAGCTCTGGCCAAGTGATTTAGTTGTCCATACACCAAAAGATTGCAGGTTCAATCTAGAGTCTGGGCACACACCTAGGTTGTAGTTTCAACCCAGTAGGGGAGAGTACAGAAGCAACCAATCAATGTTGTTCTTTCACATTTCCCTCCCTCCCTCCCTTCATCCTTCCTTACCTGGCTCCCTCCCCTCCCTTCCTTCCTTTCTTCCCTCCTCTCCTCTTTCTCTCTTTCCCATCCTGCCCCTACTGCCTCTCTAAAAATCAATAAACATATCCTCAGGTGAGGATTTAAAAAAAAAAAAAAAAAAGAAGTAAGATTAAACAAATTCTCAAACATTTCAATTAGTTTTAAAAACACTGCCAAAAAATCACAGCTCAAGATATAAGCACAAAGTTTTATAAGCCTCTTTTTGGGCAACATGATTTACTAGTAAACATGCAGGTTTACAATTTCAGGTTCCTCCAGGCCTCTCACTGAGTCACTGACAACTACAACATCCACTCCACTAGCTCAAAAACCTCATATGTAACACCCTCCAAGCCCCTCACGGCCTCATCAGCAACCTTCTCCAACTAACCACAGATTTCTGCTTCTTTAAATTACAAAGGAAAAAGAGCAGGAAGAAATTGGAAGCCAGAGTCCAACTTGGAGAGTCAACAATGGGTTCCAAGAGCTGGACGGCACTCCTGGGCATTTTCCTTTCTATTGCAGGCAACTTACAGACATTTCTGAGCAGCTATTATATGTCTTTGGAACATAAGATGAAAAGGCAAAAGAGACACTCAGGTGGAACCAGAAGTGTAAGGCCAGACCACATGGCTGTCACCCAGCACAGCTGCACAGAGAGCCCACTGACCTTCCCATGGCAGGTGACTCTTCTATCATCCTGAGGCCAGTCTCCAGACTCTCCACTTGAAGAGGATGGATCCCTTGCACTCAACGAATAGCAATTAAAAACAGGGACTAACATGACTGACTAATATCTTGAGTAGAGAAAACATCAGAAAATTAGAGACAGAAAAAGAATTATTTTATAAGCCAAGGAATTTATAAAATATGTCTTAGACACTCACACACACACACACACACACAAAGTAGTCCTTCAAAAACCACACAAAGTGCATTAGCCAGCAGAAGTGCTAATGACTGATTCTACCAGCCACGCTATAACACAAAATCTAATAAAATTAGTCATTCTACTCACCTAAGTCAGCTATTGACAAGCACCAAACAGTCATTCTAAAAACATCATTGTGTTAAATATGACAATGGAAGACATGTACAAATGTGCATGTTCATGTGTTTGACACCCTCATTTTCCTTATGAAAAATTAGACAAAACAATGCTAGCTGGTTTGGAGAAGGTCCTGGCCTTCTCATAACAATACATTATAAAACCTGTGACAAGCTCCCTGGCTCAAACGTTTGAAAGTCTACTATTTGCAAATCACCATGTTACTCAACTGTGGACAAAGATGAACTACATGCTTCTCACCTCAAGTTTAAAATGCAGACAGTATGTGTGCATGTGCACATATATATATACACATACATATATATGATATATTACATATGCATATATGTAAAATATTTATTACACATTATAAGCACTCAAATGATAAGTGTGATATTAGTTTGAGGGGTGGGGAAAAAGTAAGGGTTGGAAGGTCCCAAAGAATCTAGCTTACAATTTCTCAAGAGTAAAATACAAAACTGTATATATGGAATATGGTTTTACACATAAAAACACATATTCACGAAGGTAAATACTAGAAGGTAATAAGCAAAAAAATGAAAATGTTGTTTTGGGACTCAAAACAGCAGTCATTTCTACCCCTATTTTCAAAAATTGACTTTGTCGTTCTCTTTTGTATTTTTTAGCATTTAGATATCTTTTTAAAACGTGCTGTGTATCTGTTACAGTTACTGGGTTACGATGGGCAAAGATCTCTAGGATATAGCAATAATGAAATCTGAAAACTCTACCCTACAATGCCACATCTCTTAAACAATGATTCCATTCGAGGCACTTGCAGTTTTCAGACACTGTTTTCAGAACTATGTGGTCCAAAGCTGTAGTATTTAGATTAACTGTTTTCTGTGGTAGGGTAACAGAAGATCCTTACTATGAAAATCTTCCCCACTCCCTCCTCCACCCCCTCAAATAAGCCACAGACAGCACTCCACAATTGGGGACACCTGACATGTTAAATATCTGCATCCAAACCATCTCTATGAGGTCAAAAGTTACCAAAATCCTATGTCAACTAGAAAAGGGCAAGGAGCCTTAACATGGAGGAAGGATTTCATGTTCCCATCTTGAGGGGTTTAACGACCAGGTCCCAGTGCCTCAGCTTCCATCAGTGATAAAAGCCGGCTGTGCGGCACTGGGTCTGTGCCTCCTTTTACCCAAAGCGCATCTACATCACAGCCCAGCCCTCCGCTTCCCAGAATATTCCTCGTCCCTCCGGCTGCCAGCGCCCTCCCTCCAGCCTGGCCACACCAGGAAGCAAGATCGGAGCACAGAGCTGCAACCGAGGTGCTGTGCGGGCGCTGTAAACAACGCTGTGCACCTGCTGGGCCGCGCGCCCGCCCGCCCACAGCCCACCGGCCGACCCGGCCCGGGCCCTCACCTGGCTCGCCTCCGTCCATGTCGCTGGACTGCCAGACACCTCCTCTTCTAGTCCCCGGTGCCGCCCGCTGGGTCCTCGGTCTGACCAAGCCTTGTTCGCCTCCTGGCCTTCCACACCACTCCCAGCAGTCCCCGCCCCCAGAGGCGTGGAGCGCCACCCAGCCACCTGACCGCCTACCAAGACCTGTGCGCCGGCCACGTAGCTGGGCGGGAGGGCGGGGCCGGCAGTGGGAGGGCTGCGGGACTCGGGAGCGGCCTCGAGGTTTCCTGGGGACTCGGGCGGCGTTTGAGTCCCACCCCCAAGTTATTTCTAAATAACTTTTCTTCGAGGTCTCCGCGTTGTCCTTTCTCTGCCTCCTGAACACCTGCCTTTGGGTGCTACAGAGTAGGATTCACAGGAAGGATATTTAGAGATACATTTTCCCTCTTAATATTCTTCATAATCTCCGACCAAAATCTTACAAAATGCTATTTTCACTAGCTAGATCCCAATGGGCGAAAAAGAGACGGAATCTCAAAATTTTAGGTACTCCTTTCTTTTCAAAGGAAGTTGACAGTTTTTGATGAATTACGAATACATTTAATAAATGTTTTGAGTGCAGGATTAAGGACATTCTGAAATGAATTAAATATTTGAAATGATTAACCAAAGGGCAGCATTATCAACAGAGATCTGTTGAAAATATACTTTGACGCTTCGTGTCCATTGACCAAGGGACAGTTTGAAATGTTTGGAACAGGACTCGTGATTATTAGCTTTAGCACTGTCTTCAAAGTGTGTTTTGCAGTTAATCATCTTCCATGAAATCACTTCGATTGTCACTCTAAGGTGGCACCTTAATTTCATAATCCATCTGAGTCTGGAAGTAATGCAATTTCTTCCAATAGTGTCACCTGGACACTCCACCTTGGCCTGGAGCTGGCAACCTGTCAGAGTACCAAGCATACTAGGCCCCCTCTAATGTGGTACTTTGTTAATCATCATCAGCTGAAGGCTCTGTGGTAGCGCCATCTACGCAAACACAGACTTCTGCTCTGGATTCCTGCAGCTCCCACTGCACTCGCCTCCTGTCTGGTCCCTCTCACATCTGGCACTCATCCCTCAGGCCAGCTCAACATCCTAGTAGGTTATAGCTTAATAGCTTATAAACTCCAATGGGTTAAGGATCATTTTGATCATGTTTCCATCCACTTTATTCTACTACACATTGAAAAATATTGTAAGCTTAGTTTTCAGGTTTGCATTTTTAAATGAGGTATATTGTATCTGCTAACAATGTTGTATAGATATAACATCTGGAGAGACCATCTCTCAACCTGTGGACTAACTTGTAGACAAATTAACATTAACTATTGGTTGAAAATATTATTTATTCTATTTGAAACTAACTTGCTATATAGTGATGGATTTGACCATTATGTATGTTGGAAGGAAAAATGCCTTATTTTTTAAGGAATGTATATGCTTGTTTATACTCGTAGCAGAAAAGGCTAACAGCCTACCAAATACCTTGCTTTCCCATTGCCCTTTCTAAGAGAGCCCAGACATTGTTTGGGGAAGGAGAGTGTTCAGCTGAAACACTGTCCACGTCAGTCTCCTTTGCAGCTGGAGTTGGCTTTATGACACACTAGTGGCCTGGGTGCTATAAGCAAAACTTGCTAGTTGGAACCTCCAAAAAAATCATTTAAGAAGACAGACTTGGCAACATTATTTTGCCCTTCCTGACTAGAAGGGCAGCAGCTACCTCACTAGCAGAGGAAGAAAGCCAAACCAAGGATGGCAGAGGAGATAGGCAGAAAAAAAGCTGGGTTTTCGAGGAAATAAACACCTGACATTTTAAAGTTGCTCTAGTTGGCTTCCTGCTACATGGAACCAAATGCAATCCTATCATGCCATTTTTTTCAAAATCCTTTCTTGTCATGTACCAACACAGGTGCATTCATGCAGTCCTGAGCCTTAAGTAAATATTTACTTATTTTCTTTATGAGGTTAAATAAGCATTCTCCACAGCATAAATAGCCCAATATATCATATATCCCCAAAAGCCTGCTCTTCTCTTCTGTTTTCCCTCTACTTAATTTTTTTTTCCTGGCAAACAGAAACTGCACTAACAACTCAGGCTGTGTTCCTTCTGAAATGAACAAAGCTGGTATTTTTGCACTTGGGGGAATCTCTGGAAAACTGCCAGCACTTATACAAAGCACCCAGGTGCACTTAGCTGAACCATCTCTTCAAGGCTCAGCACGCAAGAAAGGCATGAGGATTACTTTATGGTGTTCTTGTTGTTCATGACTATGTAGATTCTTTTTTAAATTTCTTTTTTCAAAGACCCATTTGTTGGTGAAATGTCTACAAGGAAATTCTCTCTAAAGCAAGTGAACTGAAACATGAAAATATTCAAGGGGCTAGATAATTATGGAAGCAGTACATTGTAAGTGGAAACCTCTGCACTCTGCCCTCAATGTACCCAGCCACTGATACCCAGCAGAAAGCACGAAGAATGTTCAAGGGTGATATTCTGGGCAGCCTCAGCCCTCACATTGCGGGGCCTGAGGCAAGGGTTCTAACTCAGGCCCTGCCTTTCCAGCCAGCTCTGTTCTTTCACCTTGAGCTCTGTCCTACATCCATAGGGCCTGGCATGTTCCTATGGGTGGGCACCTTAGCCATATACCCCATCTCCTGTCACCCTCTCCCATCAGCTACCCCTCGGCCAGATCTCAGACTGAGGTTGCACTTAAAAATGCTGTCCTGGGGAAAAGGCTAAAACAAAGGTCAATAAAACACAGTTTAGGAGGGAGATTTAGGAGTGACCTGCAGGCAGCCAGTGCATGGTCTATAAAGAGGGCATAGGAATAGGTGGATATGTCTATTTGGTACTACACACTGCTCTCCCAAAGAACAGGTGCTGGTGGGCAGTCTCTAAAGCCCTGGGCCATATACAGAATACTTAGGAGCCTGGGGTTGGGATTACCAAATAAAATATAGGAATTTTAGATGAACAACAAATACTTTTTAGTGTAAATATAGCCCCTGCAACATTTGCAACACACTTATAATAAAAAAACTATCCATTATTTACCTGAAATTCTTAATGGGTCCTTCTATTTTTATTCACTGATTGTCAACCCTATCTGCTTCAACGGGCAGTTCTGGTTCTTTGATTAGCCAACAACTGAAGGCAGATGATATCACTCAGAAAATGTCATCATAATCCAGAGCAAGGAGGTCCAAGAAATCAAAATCCAGTTTTGGGGAAATACTAATTTAAGGTCAGGTAATTAACATTTAATTACTAAAGAAAATATTACAGCCTTGAATTCTCTCAGCTATGAAAAAGGATGTGAATATGAAATAAACAACTTGGAAAATGTGTAAAAGTGGGTATTGGCAGGAAAGAGCACTTCTTACTAATGGAAGTTATATGGATCTCTAAACAGTCACAGGAAGCAACTCACATTATTGATTTTGTTAAGAAAGCCATAGATCACTTAACCTTCCTTGAATTTTTTTCAGCCAGCTTGAATTCTGTGTTTCTCAGATTTCATCACAGGATTTGAACAAGTTAGAGGAAGATGCTAAATGCTATAAATGTCTTAACAAGCCATGTTTCCTAAAGGTAGCCCTTGATGGACATAACTTCAAAGTTTCTTTGTTGAAATGTATTTTTCACTCCCTGAGGGCATAATTTAAGAAACCTCTAATTCTGAAGAAGGGAAGGGGAAAACTAGAATAATACTCATATAGTTCCCCTATGCAAAATATTTGGGTCATCATTACAATCAGATTCCTTGGGAAATGAATTGTGAGCTGGAGATTTGTATGCAGCAAGCATATTAGGGATCAAAGCTGTGGCGGGGAAAGCAAGCAAAATTAAACTGACAAAAATGACCTTTGGTACAGTCACAACAAAGGACTCATCCCATCCCTTCAGGAGCTTTGGAGCTGGAATGTCCCATAAGAGCTGTCCCAAATTGAAGCAAGGAGTCCTGCCTTTATACCCTCTGTTGGCCCATCCTAATAAGTAGCTGCTCTTAGGCCATAATCTTGGGCCAGGTAGCTTTGTCCCACAGAGGACAATTCTCCAAGAGGAACATGGTGGACAGCCATCAACTGCTAATGCTCCCAGACCTTCAGAACTGAGTAAGTAGTACAACTCAGCATCTTCTCAATCATATTCTGTAAATTTCTTGAGCTTTTCTATGTATATTATAAATTATCACTATGAATCAGAGTAGAACTAAGAGTGTCAAACAAGGAAATAAAAACTAATCCTACTTTTCAATGAAATTGGAGTTTAAGAAAAATGTTTCACTGCCTAGATGATAGGTTCTTGGCCCAGAACCTTCCTCAAAAGGTAAAAAATGTACTAATAGCATTGTAATGATATACTATTATGTTGTCACTAAAATATTTTTGAAGAAGCTCCAAAGAAAACTTCATTTGTGATATATTTTAAGCCAAATTCTGAGAGAGGAAAAGAAAGGGTGGGTAGAACAGAGGAAAAAGAAGAAGGAGGAGAAGGGTGAAGAAAGGAAGGAAGGAAGGAAGGAAGGAGGGAGGGAAGAAGAGAAGGAAGGAAGAAAGGAAGGAAGGGAAGAGGGAAGGGAAGACGGGAGGGAGTTGTGTTATGAATCTGTCCTAAAGCCCAAGATACACAATAGGGTAAGTGCCCTTCCTCCACAAATGTACCAAAATTAAAATGATGGATCATTGAAGAGAATCTCGCCTTCCTTCACTTATCTTTGATCTGGCTTGCTCCCCAGGGAAAATTCAAGAAGCAGGGGCTTCTGAAATAAACCATTAGATGCAAATGTGAAATCATCTACCAGAGAGCTAATACTTCTGACACAAGAAAGAAAGATAATCTCTTTTCAGTCTCCACTAATAAACTGTCTGAAGGTTCTCCATTAGTCAAGGAACTCATGAGTCCCACTTGCTGGTCTATGTGGGTGAATTGTCTGAAAAATACTTCCTATGGTTCTCAACATTTTCTATTAAGTTTTAAGTTATGCACAGAAAGAAATTAAGCTGTTTTCTCCTTCACACTCCATTGTAGTCAATACTGGTATTTCTTTAATGATTATTTATTTTTAATGAAAGGGGCAGGAAGGGAGAAAGAATGGGAGAGGGAGAGAAACATCGATGAGTGAGAGATCATAACCAGGGACCTGGCCTACAACCCAGGCATATGCATGACTGGGAATCAAACCAGTGACCCTTCAGTTTGCCTGACAATGGTATTTTAATGAGGATAAAATCAACATGAGGGTACATTAATGCAACTCTGATTTTCTCCACAACCTTGCAGCAACAGGAAAGCATCTTGCAAATGAAGACACTGAGACACAGAGGTATTAAAAAACTTACTCAAAATCACATACCCATTAAATGTCAGACCTGTACTCCACCAATGATTTCCCTTCCAGTTTAGAAATTGTTCTCCCATACCATGCACTAATCCAGCATCATTCAGAAAAAAAACAGACAAGTAATCATTTACTACTAAGTCCACCATCCCGGTGCCCTCCCCATGGCCAGACTTTGGGTGACATATTGTGGGAAGAATTCCTGACCCTATGTGCCTCACAGTAGGTAGCAGACCAGCACACCACCCACTTTAGGAGTAGAGTTCCAAGATTTGTCTGGAGCAAAAATCCTCCTAATTCTATAAATCACCAAGGCTAGAAGTTCTAACTTAGGTTCAAGCTCTAAAATATGGTCATACTTGGTTATTCAGGCACTCTCTCTTGGGGAATTCCCAGCTTGTTCCTTAGATGAACAATTGGAGCAATATTTCCAAGAGTGAAAGTTGTACAAATAAAAGAGACTGTGAGAAACATTTCACCCACTCTGGTAGAAGTTATTTACAAGACCACTCTGCCCATGATGGAATGTAAATCAGTCACAACTGTGTGGCACAAATGGGAACAGGCAAACAACAGCAGGATTGTCTGGCCATAGGGGCATTTGTGTCATTGCTAATACTTCTCGAAGTGCTTGGATCAAGAAAGTTGGCTAGATAAACAGGCTATACCTCATCAAAAGGAATAGTTACTCGGCTTTCTAAGATTAAGCCTCAAGGTCTGTGGGATTTATTTTCTCTATTTTTTTCTTTATTATTTTATTAATTATGCTAGTATACTTGTCCCCACTTCTCCCCCCTCCACCTAGCCCCCAATACCCCCTCCTTCAGCCCACTGCCACATCATTGTACATATCCATGGGTTATTCATAATTGTTCTTTGTCTAACTCTTTCACCTTCTTTTATCTAGTCCCTCCCACACCCTCCATCTGACAACTACCAATCTATTCCATGTATCTATGCCTCAGTTTCTATTTTGTTTTTCAGTTTATTTTGTTCATTACATTACATTCCACATATAAGTGAGACTGTATGTTATTTGTTTTTCATTGACTAATTTATTTCACTTAGCATAACACTCTCCAGGCCTATCCATGCTGTACTAAAAAGTAAGATTTCCTTCTTTTATATGGCCATAATACAAAGTGCACACAATAAATTGGCAATAACGTTGCATCTCCTTATTTCACATGCTTCTTATTAATTTTGAAAAACTATGTTTCTAAGGTAATGATTTAACATCATTGTTTCAAACATAAAGTATTAAATTTTGAGAGCAACTATCATGTTGAAGGAATTCGATGTTAGAGCAACCATAATTTTGGGTCTGTGTGCAGGGCCATCTGCTAAGGAAATTACAGACTTCATTAACATCCCTTTACATACAGTTGACAACCTGAAGAAGGTGTATGATGCTGATCCTGATGTTGCCACACCAACAAGGAAGATGCATAAGGTACACAAGGATAGCACAAGTCCAAATGTTGTACACTGAATCCAGGAGATCATCAATGAAGATGCAGGAAAGCCAATGCACTCCATAGCAAGAGAACTGCTGATGTCAGATGCAATGGTTCCCAAGATCATTGCTGAAGAAATCAGATACAGATCATATGTTCTTAGAAGAGGCCAGTTTATGACACAGCAGACAAAGGAAAGTTGCTTTGAAAAAGCAAGGAAACTGCTAACAACACGGACAAATCCCAAAGAAAATAATCCTCTGATTTTCTTGTCCAATGCAAAGGATTCTCAGCAGGACCAAATAGTCAACAGAAGAAACAACAGGTGGCTCTGTGAGAATCTTAATGAAGTCCCAATTCTCATGGAAATGAAATTTCCTGCTACAGGGATGGTGTTAGGTTTTGTCAGCAATGAAGGAGATATCATGAGCTGGCACTTGTTTCCACAAGGCTTGAAGGTGACTGCTAATGTTTACCCTGATGTTTTGAGACAAGCAGTTGTACTATGGATGAAGCAAGTTGCAAATAGACATCATTTTATCTTCCAACAACATAGTGCACCAGCACATAATGCCAAAATGGTGCGAGAATTTCTCAGTGTCAATGTTCCTGAATTCTGGTCAAAGGAAATCTGGCTGCCTAGTTCACCAGATGAAAATTCTTTAGCCTATTATGTATGCAGCATTTGTGAGAGAGAAGTTAATAAACAACCTCATTCCAATAAAGAGGCTGTTAAAGCTAAGATTGAAAACACCATGATGTCCATGGGTAAAGAAAAGTTAGAGTGTGCTCAAGATTGCAAAGTCTAATCAAGTCTATTATTGCAGCAAATGGATATTTTTTTGAAATATTAAAAAAATAATGACTACATTTATGTATTTACATATAAGAATAAATTTATTTCAAAATATAACACTTTTGTGGTATGTTGTTTAGTTTACTAAAATTTTGCCACTTTATCGCACACACCCTGTATATTCCATTGTGTACATGTACCATGGCTTCTTAATCCACTCATCTATTGATGGGCACTTGGGCTGTTTTCAGTTCTTGGCTATTATAAATAATGCTGCTATGAACACAGGGGTACATATATTCTTTTGTATTAGTGTTTCGAGATTTTTTAGGATATATTCCCAGAAGGAGGATTTGTTGGGCAAAATGGCAGCTCTATTTTTAATTTTTTAAGGATACTCCATACTGTTTTGCACAGTGATTACACCAGCCTTCATTCCTACCAACAGTGTACAAGGGTTCCCTTTACTCCACATCTTTACCAACACTTGCTTATTGGTTTGTTGATGATAGTCATTCTGACAGGTGTGAGATAATAACTCATTGTGGTTTTAATTTGTATCTCTTTGATAATTATGAGATTTACTTTCTTGTCCTGGGGTAGGCAATTGGGATTACTGGTTTTGAAGCACCTTACAGGTAATATAATATCATACTGATCATGATGTCGATGCACTGTGTTTTCTCCAGAGTTTTAAGGGCAGCTTCTTGGTCTCACTCCTGCTGGATAATCATGATGACCCAACAGAACATCAAGACAATCTCTCAATATATTTGGCTATGGAGATAGCTGGACAATCCCAATGAGGTAAAGATCTAGATCTCAAGCATTCCCTAAAATGGTCAACTCAAATTTGAGAGAATGGCCAAAAGAGGGCCTGAGAGACTGGAGATGGAAATAGATAAAGGTCAGAGACCACATATGACAATACACCCTGAACCATACCCAGTACAAGAAGCCAAACCACAACCTCTGCAGCAAACAGCCCAGAACAGTTAGGACTTGGTCAGCTTCCCCTTTTTTCACCCCTGCTTCTAACTCAGACCCAAACCAGAGAAAGTCAAACACAATCCTTCACTCGTGACTACATGTGACTTTCAAAGTTTAAACACTAATTCTTAGCACATCTTGTAAGTTTCTGCTCTGTCCAGTGCTCTTTACTGCAGGTGATAGAAACCCAATTTGAACTAATTTAAGGAAAAAAAGGGAGAATCCAGTTAAGGTGACAACACAGGCAGACATGGTTTGCCTCTTCACACAACTACATCAAAAGTACAACTAAAATATAAAACAAACATCAACTGGAACCATCAGAAATCCCGTTGAATGGAAGTCTAACAATTACGGAATTAAAGAAACCACATCCATTGAAAAGGGCAAAGGTCACAGTGGGGAATGGGCTGGTCCCACATCCATGTGTGGTGGATAAAAATTCAAGAGGGCTATTTTAGGGTGAGACATTTCAGCCCCAAACCAGGCCCCCAGCCCAGGGTTCCATTGCCAGGAAGATAAGTACCCACAAATTCTGGCTGCAAAAACCTGCGGGATTGAGTCAGTGGAAGAAACTGATGGAGCCCCAAGCAGTTCAAGTGAAGCCACACAGGAACTCTTCTACTCACACGCACTCCCTCTGAGCTCCAGCACTGGTAGCAGCTTGAAAGTCACCAGTGGTATACAGGGAGAAACTGTAGGGTCTGGCATCAAGATGAGCAGAGGCCATTGTCTCTTAACTAAACACCCACACACACACAGAGCTGGCAACCTGGTGCCATATCTGAGACTCCATCAGCCTAACTCTGACCCACCTTGGAGATTCCCAAAGAGTCCACTCCACCCAACTTACTGAGCCACCTTAGCTGCTTTTCCATATGAAGGGCTGGTCTTGGCTTCTGCTTCACAGCTTCCTAAATCCTCTCAAACAAGCAACAACTGGCCTCAGTGAGCTTAGGCCCAGCACTAGCACCAGCCAGCTTAGATTCATATGTTGGCCTCACTTGGGAATCTTTAAGTTCAGCACAGGTAGCAACCATCTCAGATTGCTTTACAGCTCTGGCAGGATAGTCCCAGGCAAAATATAAGTGAGGGCTCATCCTGGCCTGCACCACTTGGGAAACCTTCAAGCTTGCACACCCAGAGGACAGCTACAGACCACATAAGAGCACCATCACCCTGCTCCTGCACAGCTGATTTTCCACAGAGGACAGAGGTTGATGGTCAGTGGTCATAGCTAGTCCTTGTAGCTAATGGATCTGGTTAAACTTCTCCCATTGACCTCCCAATAGCAACCAAGGCTCCTTTGCAGGAGGAGGATATACTGAGCACACACGAAGGGTGCACCTTGAGTACCCAGCTTGAGTGAAAGGGGAGGCTGTGCCGCTGGACCCTGCAGGACACCTGCCATATTAGGTCATACTACCAAGACAGGGAGTAAAACAGCTCTACTTAATACACAGAAACACAGAGAAGGCTGCCAAACTGAGGAGCAAAGAAATATGGCCCAAGTGAAAGAACAGAACAAAAGCCCAGAAAAAGAACTAAACAAAATGGAGGTAGCCAACCTATTAAATGCAGAGTTCAAAACATTGGTGATCAGGCTTCTCAGAGAAATGACTGAGTACTATCACAAAATAAAAGAAGTGAAGGTTATACAAAGTGAAATTTAAAAATATACAGGGAACCAACAGTGATGGGAAGGAAGCTTCTTCCTGGAACAGAAAGAAGAAACAAGAATTGCAGAGAAAAAAAAAAAAACAAGGAGAGGATTAGGAACTCTGGGACAACTTGAAATATACCAACATCCAAATCATAGGGGTGCCAAAGGAGAAAAGGAAGAGAATGAAATTGAAAACTTATTTGAAAAAATAATGAAAGAAAATTTCCCTGATTTAGCAAAGGAAATAGACCTACAAGTGTAGGAAACAGAGTCCCAAACAAGTTGAACCCCCTCCCAAAAAACACAGCAAGGTACATCATAGTTAAAATGCCAAAGGTTAAAGATAAAGAAGAATTTTAAAAGCAGTAAGAGATAAGCAGAGATTTACCTACAAAGGAATTCCCATAAGACTATCAGTGGATTTCTCAGAAGAAATGTCAAAGGTAAGAAGAGCCTGGCAAGAAGTATTCAAAGTGATGAAAAGCAAGGTCCTACCATCAAGATTACTCTATTTACCCCTGGTTGGTGGCACAGTGAATAAGGTGCCAACCTGAGAACTCAATTCTTCTCCGAGAAGAATTGAACATAACCAGGTTGTAACCCAGGTTTCCAGCCAGATCCATAGCTGGAGGCAGGTGAAAGGCAACCACACATTGATGTTTCTCTTTCTCTGCCTTTCCCCCTACCCCTCTCTCTAAAAATAATAAATAAAATCTTTTTTTAAAAAGTACTTATTCCAGTACCTAGTACAGAATGAATAAAAAATTATTATTATAAAAATAATTTACTCTATCCAGGAGAGCTATCATTTAGAATGGAAAGGTAGATAAAATGCTTCCCAGACAAGGTAAAGCTAAAGGAGTTCATCATCACCAAGACATTATTACATGAAATGTTAAAGGGATGTATTTAAGAAAAAGAAAAAGATCAAAACTATCAACATTAAAATGACAACAAACTATCAACAATGAAATCTAAAAAATAAAAACAAACTAAGTAAACAACCTGAACATGAACAGAATCATAGGTATGGGGATCATTTGAAGGGTTATCAGCTGGGAGAAAGAACAGGGAGAAGTGGGGGAAAGGTGCAGGGATTAAAAAGCGTAATTGGTAGGTATAAAATACATAGGGGGATATTAGAATAGTATAGGAAATGGAGAAGCCAAAGAACTTACATGCATGATCCTGCATGACCTATGATCATGAATTAAGGAGGGAGGGATTGTTGGAGGGAAGGAGTGTACCAGGCAGAGGTGGGCGAAGGGAGAAAAATATTGGGACAACTGTAACAGCATAATCAATAAAATACTTTTAAAAAAAGAAAGAAAGAAAAAAGGATTTACTGAGTGGTTTACATAAATGGAAGTAACAAGTGTGAAGTAGGATTCAAGTGTAACTGGGTATAGATTAAGCTAATGGGGTTTGGGCATAGTTCAAAGTAGGAAAAAAGAAGCTAATGTGGTCCTCTAAATGGGGCCCTATGCTATTCTATGTTCTCCATGGATAATATCTAACTGGTATTGATATTTTATGTATTGCTTCAAATCTTCCCAATTCTACGCTACTTCATATTGATACCTTGTAGCTGTCCACACTAAGAGTATTTACACATTAGAAATTAGGAAATGCTACAAATTGAAGCCCCACCACCCCCCAGATAGTTGGTTATCAGCACACCACAAACCATGTGTAGCTGATAGGCGTGGGGGCAGGTTCCTTCATCTATTTCCTTCTGTGAAATGTGGAGAATTGTACCTACGTCATGGGATTGATTACATGATTACATGAGATAATCTGTCCAACATGCAGAATAATCTTTGTACTTCTTGTATCTACTAAATCTAAGGTACTACCACATTGATAATGCAGCATTATTTTATAACAGTATACTGCCAAGAAAAACACTGGTAATGAATGCTTTCTGACCATGATTGTAAGACATATCTTAATTTCAGAAACAATAGTGTGAAAAAATGTCCGAATAAAATGCAGTAACTTGCTTATAAAATACTCCAGTAGTAGTATATCATCACTGACTATGTGTATGTGTATGTATGTGTATGGCTAAAATGTGCATGTATGTGTAGTAGAAAATCATTTGTCTCATTCTACCATTTTAAGTATCAATTCATCCAAAATTTCTAGCAATAAAAGTGCTCAAATATCAGATCCTTTATATTCATGAATGTATAGCATGTAAGTAGAAAGCAGGGAGGAAACTAGGAATGTGAGCATTTTTTTTTTTTTCAAAATAAAACCAAGCACAAAATTCAATGAGTTTTAAACATAAAAATTTTGTGTTTTTTTTTTTTTTAAATGAAGATTTAAATGCACAAGAAACATTGGTGGGACCACACAACAACACTTAAAATCATAAACAAGTAAATACAAAATTAAGAGTTCTCTCAATAATTTATGCACATTTTAGAAAAGCATGTAAACTTATATGAAAAGTGAGGGGGTACTAAGTGCACTTATTTGACTAATTATGTACAAGGTGCACACAGTAAAGTGGCAAAATTTTAGTAAACTAAACAACATACCACAAAAGTGTTATATTTTGAAATAAATGTATTCTTATATGTAAATACATAAATGTAGTCATTATTTTTTTAATACTTCAAAAAACTCTCCATTTATTGCAATAACAGGCTCGATTCGACTTTGGAATCTTGAGCACACTCTAACTTTTCTTTACCCATGGACACCATAGTGTTTTCAATCTTAACTTTAACAGCCTCTTTGTTGGAATGAGGTTGTTTATTAACTTCTCTCTCACAAATGCTGCATACATAATAGTCTAAAGGATTTTCATCTGGTGAACTAGGCAGCCAGATTTCCTTTGACCAGAGTTCAGGAACATTGACACTGAGAAATTCTCGCACCATTTTGGCATTATGTGCTGGTGCACTATGTTGTTGGAAGATAAAATGATGTCCATTTGCAACTTGCTTCATCCATAGTACAACTGCTTGTCTCAAAACATCAGGGTAAACATTAGCAGTCACCTTCAAGCCTTGTGGAAACAAGTGCCAGCTCATGATATCTCCTTCATTGCTGACAACACCTAACACCATCCCTGTAGCAGGTAATTTCATTTTCATGACAATTGGGACTTCATTAAGATTCTCACAGAGCCACCTGTTGTTTCTTCTGTTGACTATTTGGTCCTGCTGAGAATTCTTTGCATTGGACAAGAAAATCAGAGGGTTTTTTCCTTTGGGATTTTTCTGTTTTGTTAGCAGTTTCCTTGCTTTTTCAAAGCAACTTTCCTTTGCTGTGTTATAAACTGGCTTCTTCTAAGAACATATGATCTGTATCTGATATCTTCAGCAATAATCTTGGGAACCATTGCATCTGACATCAGCAGTTCTCTTGCTATGGAGTGCATTGGCTTTCCTGCATCTTCATTGATGATCTCCTGGATTCAGTGTACAACATTTGGACTTGTGCTGTCCTTGTGTACCTTATACATCTTCCTTGTTGGTGTGGCAACATCAGGATCAGCATCATACACCTTCTTCAGGTTGTCAACTGTATGTAAAGGGATGTTATTGAAGTCTGCAATTTCCTTAGCAGTTGGCCCTGCACACAGACCCAAAATTATGGTTGCTCTAACATCAAATTCCTTCAACATGATAGTTGCTCTCAAAATTTAATACTTTATGTTTGAAACAATGATGTTAAATCATTACCTTAGAAACATAGTTTTTCAAAATTAATAAGAAGCATGTGAAATAAGGAGATGCAACATTATTGCTTATTTATCATGCACACCCTGTATATCCTCTGGGAGGACAGAGAATGGTAAATAATTACAAAGGAAGAGAACTGGCTGCTGCTATGAAATTATCTCCAGGCTCTGGGAATGAGTTTATATTGTGTAAAGAAAAATTCCTGGAAACAAATGAACTCTGGCTACCAAACTTGGAAAAGAAAAACTATTGTGTTTGTACAAAGGAACTTCAAAGAGAAATGTGGTTTATTTTATTTTTTACACCACTGCAACTAAAAATAAAATGTGAGAGTCTACAATAAGTGTGTATTTGCTAGTACACAAAATAAGAGTTTTAAGCAGGCTGTATAACATAGTGACCTCTTCTTAAACCAAATCTGTGTTTCAAGATAGAACTTTTCCTTAATTTTCTATTATAAAGTCTAAAGAAATCTTAGCCCTGGCTGGTAGCACAGTGGATAAGGCTCCTGCCTGAGAACCCAAAAGTCATTGGTTCGATTCCCCAGCCAGGGCACATAATCAGGTTGCAAACCAGATCTCCAGCCAGATCCATAGCTGGAGGCAGGTGAAAGGCAACCATACATTGATGTCTCTCTCCCTCTCTGCCTCTCTCCCATCCCCTCTCTCTAAAAATAATACATAAACAAATAAAAAGCTACACAATTTTTTAAATAAATAACTGTTAGAAAAATCATGGGCTTTTCATTCAGACAGATGGGATTTAAATGTGGATTTATATCTATCTAGCTATATGATAGTGGACAGGTTACTAAGCCCAATCTTGTTGAGGGCATTCCAGTATATAAATTGCCTAGCTAGATAATTTTGTCTTTCTCTTTATGCTTTTAAATCCTTATCCTTATTTTTCCTTTTTTTTTTTAATAACAAAACTTGCATTGGTATTTTTTATTTAGTAAAGCAAACAATTTACCCAAAGCTGTTTGGAAAATACATTTAACAAGAATTGAAGAAATAAAGAATAAAGTTTCCTAATACTTTTTGATGAATAATTTTCCTGAAATATGATCATAAATGTATTTTTTATGCTTGATAAAAAGTCTCATGCCTACTTCTTAAAACTCAAACATTGTTGATGCTAAGGTTGTAAGAATGCAGGGCCTTGATGAAGAATAAAATCCTTGTCCTTTTCCTTATGAAATTGCAGGTTTTGGGGTTAGGATGTGGACATCTGCGAGGAGCCATCATTCTGTCCACACATGTGCCTGTTTAAAAAACCAGGGGACTGAGGCTTCTCAGGTCTGGCACTTCATGAATCAGAACCCAGTTTTCAGTCTGGAGGGCAATCCTCTGTACCCGGAAGCAACACTGCCATTTGAGAAGAATGGGTGTGTTTTATTTGGGCTGTGGTTATTACTGATTGTGGTGACAAAGCTTGAAAAACAAGGAGCAGGCGTGATTTTTTTCCTGCACCGCCTTGAACCCAGCAGCCATGTTCATTCTACCATCCAACTGATCATCTTCAAGCATCAGTCATTAGAGAGAATTAAATGAAGACTTAACTAGTTGCCTCTGAGGGAATTTCTGAGACAAACAGGATAAAAGTAAAAAGTATACATGTCAGATGGAGAACCAGTGGGAACTGCTGTACCTGCAGGGTAGGGCAATTAACACTTTCACTAGTTGGTCATTGTTTTGTGGATTTTTGTAATGGAGTTGATTTACTCCATTATTTACTATTGGAATCAATTTACTTAATCATATTTATTATTACTTCATGAAAGTACTGATTGATGCTAAAGCCTTGTTTTAGATTTGTATACTTTGGAGGTTAAGACTTCTTGTAGAAATTCAAGCAGTAATGACCACTTTGTGACTTCTGCCCAAGCAAATAGGTCCAATGTTTCTTCATAGAAACTGGTAAGAACATTTTACTAGGCTTAGAGTTTAGAGAGACATAGGAGCAAGCCTCCCAATAATGAGTTTGCTACATCCTTTAAACATTCCCTCTTTTAATTTTTTTTTAATTTATTGTTGTTGTATTACATTTATCTCATTCCCCCACACCCACCCATTGCTATCTCCTGCCCCAGCCTCCCTATCCTCTCTCTCACAGGCAATCCCACATGTTGTCCATGACCATGGGTCATTTATACTAGTTTCTTGACTGAACTGTCCCCCTTCTTTGCCTTTCTCTGCCTTCCCCCTCCCCTCTGTACACTGAAACTCTGTTCTTTGTTTCTATGCCTCTGGTTCTATTTCCCCATTTGTCTTTTTGTTCATCACTGTTCTGTAATGGGTGAGATGGTACGGTATTTGTCTTTCATTGACTGGCTTGTTTCACTCAACATAATAATCTCCAATTCCGTGCATGTTGTCATGCAAGGTAGGAGTTTCTTCTTTCTTTCTGCTGCATAGAACTCCATTGTGTAAATGTACCAAAGTTTTTTGATCCATTAATCCACTGATGGGCACTTAGACTGTTTCCAGCACTTGACTATTGTAAATAACGCTACTGTGAACATAGGGGTGCATTAAGTTCTTCTGAATTTGTGTTTCAGCATTCTTTGGGTCCCTCTTTTTATTGCTTGTTTTTGCCAAATCTTAAAGCAGCTTGCTTTCTGGTTAAAAAAAAAAAAATGATGCTGTTTATTTACAAGGAAGAGGAAACCTCAGGAAGCAGGCACAGGGATTAGAGGTTTCAGCAGCTGCTGATCTTAGGAAAAGAAGATATAAAACAGAAAGGGAAGGGGAGAGAAAAGGCAAAAGGCAGTGGGGAAGACGGACCTATGTTTGGAGGGGAGTAGGAGACAGTAAAACCTCCAGTTTCCTTAGTGAGAAGAAAGGAATCACACTTTCCATCCTCTTTGGAGCACTTTTGATTTGGTTTTAATTCAGGAGGAGCTAGAATGAGACACTTAGGTGATTAGGTCCTAGGTGCTGGATACCTTATGTCACGGCTAAGCAGAGATGATTTTCTCTCAGGCTGGGCTCTTGCTCCTAAACTTGGGATGAAAAGATTCTTGGAAGGAGGGAGGGAGAGAGAGAAGAAAGGATTGCCTTGCTGGGGCTTCTGGCCAGGTGCTGCGCCAGCTGAGTGGCCTTTGACCTTTGGTCTTTGGAGAAAACCTGAATTATTGCTGCCATGGTTATTTCTGAAATGTTCAGATTGCACATATAGATTCTAAAGTGCATAGAGTGCATGTAGATGTGGATGAAAATGTGGCTTTGACCTGGAGTTCTGAAACCACGTGTCACTCAAGGAAACAGGAAAGTTAACCTCAGATCCAGGAGAGAAACTGAGCTCCCAGAAGCCCCTGGCTCTTGTCACTGTTAGTGGGCTGCCCTGTTTTTACTGGGAGATTTGGAAAACCGTCATATCTCAGAGGGGCCAGGAAAAGCCATGTGAAAAAGGGAAGGTGCCCCTCCTGCATGCAGTACAAATAATAAGGCCATTATTTGCTTATCTGGTTGCATTTGAAGCTTCACTCCCTGTGGTTTCCCTTCTCTGGTGTCCACGTTTATAGCTTTGAAAATAACCAATTCCTGATGTCAATGCCAACAAAATGCACCTGTTTTTATATATCCCACGCTGCAATTCTATGTTCATAACCCAGTCAAGGTATTCATGCTTGGTAACATTTTTTGCTTCATTTTCCGCATAATTCAATAGTAACATATTAGCTGAAAAAGAGAGACATAATATAATGAACGGCTTTCCTTTGAGTGTATGCCTCAGGTATTGTGCCGGATCTTAAATGTCCTTCTTCTGTGAGACAAAGATAAATTGCTCCAGCTTCATTGGCTGATAGCCACTGGCTTCACTGCATTTCCCTGGAGGAAATTCATCTTTATTTGTCTGTAACACATGTGTACTGGTTTATAAAGCTCTCTTTTCCTATGTACCATAGACACAATGAGAGAACAACATGTTATTTTTCATATAGGCATCATGCCCAAAATGACATATTTGTTAGGTATTTCATGATGATTTTTTGACTGACAAAAGTCATAAGCTATGGAACTTAAACACCAATAGAAATCTTGTCATAGAAATTTTCTTTGTAAATGGTTTTGTTATTTTGTTGACATCTGGTCAGGAGTACAATCTTTTTACACCTAACTGTTGCTCTGGTGCTCTGAGCTGGTAAAAGACTACGTTGACCATTTAGGATGAATCTTCCCTGGGCTGATAGGAGAAATTTGCTTCCTTTATGACTAAGAAAGAACCTTTGGGTGACTCTTCTCCGTTCATAATGTCTCTTCAGAAGGTTTTCTAGTGAGGCCTAGGCTGAGCCTGCCCAAATTGTTTATATGTTATTTGATTGACACCTCACAGCAATCCCCTAAGGTGAATATATCTCAATTTTACTTTTAATTGATATACTCATGTCTCACCAGTCTTTGATTATAGATAAGTTCATAGCTTAAGTACTCAAGTTATGACACTTTGAACTTCCTCTGACTCAGGACAGGAAATGACTTGTCATTGCACTCTCCCCAGTATCTGGTGAGAGTCTGGGCCCTGGAGCAGCCTCTGCTTTTCCACCTTAGAATCCCTGGAAAGTCCCAGCCCAGCCTCTGGAGCAGTGAGGGGAAAGGGAGGAGGAAAAGAGACCGACAGGTGATATGCCTTATGCTTCCCCAAATTACCTATTTGTCCTTACAAAAAGCCTATAATCCAGCCCTGGCTGGTGGCTCAGTGGATTGGCACCAGCCTTCAAACCCTAAAGGTCGTTGGTTCGATTCCCCAGTCAGGGCACATAACCAGGGTGTAAACCAGGTCTCCAGCCAGATCCTTAGCTGGAGGCAGATGAAAGGCAACCATATATTGATGTTTTTTTCCCTTTCTTCTTCCCTCCTTGCCCTTCTCTCTAAAAACAATGAATTAAAAAACAAAATACTTTAAAAAAATAAAATACTTTAAAAAGGAAAAAAAACCTATAATCCTATAACCCCTAAAATATATTAAATATTACAAAAGTGAATTTGTCTTAGGGGGATCACTTGTCCTAGTTTCCCCTTAACAGTCTTAAGCTATACCTGTTGTCCTTGGTGGAATTAATATAACACCCCCATTTACTCTCAAAAATGTCCTGGTTTAGATAATAAATTATATGGGTGTTCTTCTTATTAACTATATTTTTAGAATATATTTGTAGACTGGAAAGTTTTGATAAAATTTGAAGATGGATGACTGGTATATGGGGGTATGTTTAAGTTACATAATAAAATCTTAAATATATTTATATTGTAGTTGAGTTTTTACAGTAATGATTTAAGCAAATATGGACTATTAGTTGACTTTTAAGTTCAAGAAATTAGGTCTCTTTCAAATATAAAAATAGCATTATTGCCCTGGTTTGTGTGGCTCAGTGGGTTGAGCACCAGCCTGTGGACCAAACAGTTGCCGGTTCAATTCCCAGTCAGGGCACATGCCTAGACTGTGGGCCATGTATCCAGTTGGGGGTGTGAGAGAGGGAACTGATTGTTCTTTCTCTCACACATCATGTTTCTCTTCCTTTCTTTCTCCCTCCTTTTCCTTCTCTAAAAATAAATAAAATCTTTTCAAAAACAGCATAACTGAGGCAATAACCTATGGTCTTTTTTATATACAAAATTTTGTTCTTAAAGAACTATTGTAACTGAAAAGCATATAATTTTAACTATTATAATTGAAAGGTTTTGAATGAATTGGGAATATTTGTTATATTAAAAGACTACAGTGAATCCTGTCACTCAATAATCTATTAAAAGTCATTAATGTCTATTTTCCTTCTGTGCAAACATATATTTTTTATATCTTAAAAAACAACACAATTTACTAATTTTTCTCATCTGTAAAACAAGATACAATACTACCTATCTAGAAAGTCATTGTGAGAAAGAAATTTTAAATTTCATGTAAAGAATATAGCTTATTATTTAGCATACAGTAAGAACTCAATAAATGTTACTATTTACATCAGTTACTGCCAAAATTTGTAATTATGTGAGCTGATATATTACATCACGGGAAGTGTTAAATGACAGCAGTCACAAAACCTTGGAACTCATCTTTTTACTACCCTACATCTTTTGTTATTGGAAGCAGAGAATCAAAATATTTAACATGCCTGTCCTGGCTGGTGGCTCAGTGGATAGGCACTGGCCAGCAAACCCAAAGATCACTGGTTCAATTCCCAGCCAAGGCACATAACCAGATTGTAAGCCAGGTCTCCAGCCAGGACCCACCTGGAGGCAGGTGAAAGGCAAACATATAATGATGTTTCTCTCCCTTTCTTCCTCCCTCCCTGCTCTTCTCTCTAAAAATAATGAATAAAATCTTTTTTAAAAAAAGTTTAAAAAAACATTAACATGCCCTGAGTGCACATGTTGAAGTAAAAATTACCTCATAAAGACTCTTTTTTTTTTCTCATAAAGACTCTTAAACTAATTTTATAATCTCCCGTTAACTCAGCCAGCCAACCAGTTAGTTATGAACTGTTTACTGAAAGCCTGCTATATGCAACCTTAAACCTGTGCAACTAGTCCTGGCAAAGCGTACAATGTGAACATAGGAGACCAATATGGAAAACCAAAATGGATACAATATTACAGTATAGGTTTAATTTGGTGAAATGCAGAGATCCTGGTTAAAATATAAATCTATTTATTACTCAGTAATATTTCTTCCCACCCTGGCCATAAACTTATTTTCCACATATTTGAGAAAGGGACAATGATAATTCTGCTGTGCTCTTCTCCGTATGAGTTCTGTGTCTGGAAGTTGATACAGTCTATGGAAAATCTTTCTGTCCTTTTCATTCTCTCTTAATGCTTCAAGTTGTAGGGCCTTCGAAGTAAATCTGTGCTAAATTCATTGACGTAGGCATTCTAGTAGAACAAGAGGAATGTCAGAGATTGAACAAAAGCATTAAAAATAAGGCCCTGGCTAATGGCTCAGTGGATAGGTGCCAGCCTGAGAACCCAAAGGTCGCTGGTTCAATTCCCAGCCAGGTCACATAACCAGGTTGCAAGCCAGGTCTCCAGACAGGTTCATAGCTGGAGACAGGTGAAAGGCTACCATACACTGATGTTTCTCTCCTTCTCTGCCTCCCTCCCTGTCCTTACCTCTAAAAATAATGCATAAAATCTTTTTTTTGGAAAATAAATAAATAAATAAAATTTTAAATGTTTGGAGTACATTTTCTCCCCAGAGTGTCCAACTTATTGAAAAGCAACAGTTAATGGTATTTTTGGAGCAGAATTGCCATCACTTTGTTTGCAAACAAATAGTCTTGTTGATCATCCCCTTCCCAAACTAATTTTATTTATAACTAAGTGAGCATTTCATGATTTAAACAATAGCCACTAGTTCAAAAGAGAAAATATAATGAAAAAATGCATAATTTTATAACTTGCTTTCATCATACAAATACTCAAGCAGTTAAAAATTAAATTCTACCTGGATAATTTAAAATATTTATTCTGGTGTATGGTGTAAGTTGATGGTCCAGTTTTATTTATTTATTTTTTGCATGTCTCTATCCAGTTCTCCCAACACTACTTGTTGAAGAGAGACTGCTTTTACTCCATTTTATGTTCCTTCCCCCTTTGTCGAATAAACCCATAGAGTCTTGGGTTTATTTCTGGGCTCTCTATTCTATTCCATTGATTTATATGTCTATTCTTATGCCAGTACCAGACTGTTTTGATGATAGTAGCTTTGTAGTATAATTTGATATCTGGTTAATTTAGCTTTAAAGGCCTGTATGGAGTTAAAGAGATCTTAACCCATGCTGCTATGCAGTTGACCACTTATTGCCACTGACCTTTTAAACTTATCAGCTGTTATTAACCCCTCTTCACTGGCTGGTTGCCTTACTTGGAATGAGGAGTAGGGGTCCATAGCAGTCTTCAGGAGACAATTTTTCTGGGTTTCAGTTTCTATAATCAGAGCAAAATCTCCTCATAGGTATTTTGCAAAGGACTGGTGGTGCCTTCACTGGCTCTGTCCCGACACCCTCTAAGACTTGTTTACTAAGAAACCCTCATTTAGTTGGCAACACCTCAGCTAGGGCCTTGGCCTCTTCTGCCCATCTTGTGACAGCATCACCATGAACAGATTTTTCCTCTCAGTCTAAAGAATTAAGAGAAGAGAGCTCCACTGACAAGACTCCTTAGGGCACCATCCCCCCTCTCCCTCACTATTCCCAACTCAGTGATATGCCACCAAGACATCCAGCTGTTAGCCTCCCCTAGGAATTGTCCATGCTGAAGGACAATCACACCCCTTTCCTGGTGGTGGTCTTCAGCCAATGTCTAGTTTATACAGGTAAACAGAGGCCTGAGCTCCAACCCCAACTCCAGACAGCCTGATGAGCTACCCTAGCTCCAGAGCTGCCTGCATCATTGCCCAGCTCCTTCCTCAGCTCAAGTCTAGACCCAGGTCTACCCTCTAATGAACTCTTTGTGCTTGAATTCATCTCAGAGTCTGCAACCCAGAATGCAACCAGAAGTGGGATGGTCTGAAGAAACCAACTACATATGGTATAATTCCTTTTATGTGAAATGTCAAGAATTGGCTAATCCATAGAGAGAGAAAGTAGATTAGTAGTTATGTAAGGCTATAAGGAATAGTAGAATTGGGGGTCATGCCTAAGGGGTGAAGGGCTCTTTGTGGGGTAATGAAAAGCCTCTAAAAGTGATGGTGATTATGGAGGCACAACTCCATGAATATACCAAATGCCATTGAATTGTGCACTTTAAATGGAAGAATGGAATGGCATTTGAGTCATCTCAAAAAAGCTGTTAAGAAAATAAAAAGAACATACAAAACCCGATTGGCTCCACCAAAAACTTACTCAACCTAATAAGCAAATTTAGCAAAAGAGCTGGCTATAAAGTCAATATCCAGAAATCAAAAGCAGTTTTGTGTACCAATAATGAAGCAACAGAAATAGAAGTGAAAAAACAAATCCCATTTACCATAGCAACAAGAAAAATAAAGTACCTAGGAATAAACTTAACTAAGGAGGTCAAAGACTGTACTCAGAAAACTCCAGAACAATGAAGAAAGAAATCAAGGAAGACACAAATAAATGGAAGCCTATATCACGTTCATGGATGGGAAGAATTAACCTCATTCAAATGTCCATACTACCCAAAGCAATCTACATATTCAATGCAATCCCAATTAAAATACCAATGACAGACGTCACAGAAATAGAAAAAATACTTCAAAAATTTCTATGGAGCCAAAAATGCCCAGGAATAGCCACAGCAATCTTGAGAAAGAAGAACAAGGTAGGAGGAATCACAATACTGGACTTCAAACAATACTACAAGGCTACTGTCATCAAAACAGCCTGGTACTGGCATAAGAACAGACATATAGATTAATGGAACAGAATAGAGAGCCCAGAAACTAACCTAGGACACCATGGTCAACTAATATTTGACAAAGGGGGAAGGAACATCAAATGGAGTAAAAGGTCTCTTCAACAAATGGTGTTGGGAGAACTGGACAGCAACACGCAAAAAGATAAAACTAGACCACCAACTCACACCATACACCAAAATAAACTCAAGATGGATAAAGGATTTAAACATAAGCAGTGCCACCACAAAGGTCCTGGAGAAAAATATAGGCAGTAAAATTTTGGATATCCAACGCAAAAATATGTTTACTAATACTTCACCAAGGGCAAAGGAAATCGAAGAACAAATCAACAAATGGGACTATATCAAATTGGAAAGTTTCTGTTCAGCTAAAGAAAATATCAGCAAAATTCAAAGGGAACCAACTGTATAGGAAAACATAATTGCCAATGATACCTCAGACAAGGGTCTGATCTCCAAAATATATAAAGAACTAATGCGACTCAACACCAGGGAGACAGACAGCCCAATCAAAAAATGGGCAAAGGACCTGAACAGACAACTCACTGAGGAAGATATACAAAGGGCCCAGAGGCATATGAAAGAATGCTCAACATCACTAGTCATCAGAGAGATGCAAATTAAAACCACAAGAAGATACCACCTCACACCTGTCAGAATGGCAATCATCAGCAAATCAACAAACAACAAGTGTTGGCGAGGATGCGGAGCAAAGGGAACCCTCATACACTGTTGGTGGGAATGTAGGCTGGTGCAGCCACTGTGGAAAACTGTATGGGGTTTCCTTAAAAAACTAAAAATGGAACTGCCTTTTGATCCAGCCATTCCACTACTTGGACTATACCCAAAGAATCCTGAAACACCAATTCATAAGAACCTATGCATACCTATGTTCATAGCGGCACTATTTACAATAGCCAAGTGCTGGAAACAGCCTAAGTGCCCATCAGTGGATGATTGGATCAAAAAACTT
>PVIW01001896.1:0-74317 GCA_004026585.1 Noctilio leporinus | reverse complement strand
ACAGAAAGAAAGAAGGAATTTGTACCCTTTGCAACAACATGGATGGAACTGGAGAGTATTATGCTTAGTGAAATAAGCCAGTCAGTGAAGGACAAATATCATATGATCTCACCCATTACGGGACAATAATGAGCAAAGCTAACAACAAGCAAAACAGAACCAAGTATATGAATACAAGGAATAGGCCTTCAGTGGTCAGGGGAAATGTGGTTGGTGGGAGGGGGGAGGGGGGAGGCAGAGGCAAGAAAGGGGAGCAGCTTAGACAAGAACCTAGTATAAAGGAACCATGGACATGGACAACAGGGGGAATTGACTTTGGGGGGAAAGGGTGGGTGGGGAGGGGGACAGAGGGGAGCAAAAAGGGGATGGATGTAATACAACAATAAAATTAAAAAAAAAGAAATAAAAATGCAAAATTAAAACAGAAAAAAAAAAGAAGAAATTGACATGAAGACCTTTACAGATAAACCCACACTAAGATTGCTTGTTGCCAGCAGACCTGCACTACAAGAAATGCTAAAACAAGCTCTAGGCCAAAGGAGACTGACATCATGTTAAACTCGACCTTCAGAAAGAATGAAGAGTATGGAAGAGTATACGGAAGTGGTAAACATACCTGCCCACTGACCCCCTTCATATACGCACAATACATATACATACACACATTGATAACTATATAGGCTTCTCATTTCTTTGGAAGATATGGCCATTCTACAGAGTTTTTATAATTTCCCAACTGATGAACATTTTGTTTATTTAAAAGTTCAGAGCTACTATAAATAAACCCACTGACATTCATATATACATCTTTGTGGAGATTTTTTTTTCATTTCTCCTGGATAAATACATAAGAGTAAGGTCACTTGGGTTGTATGATAAATGTATGTTTACTTTTATTAGAAGCTGCCATAGTGTTTTCCAATGTGTCTGTACTATTTGCAGTGTATGAGAGTTCCACATCCTTGATCAAATTTGGCAGCATCAACCTTTTTAAGCCATACTGGTATATGTCATGATAGTTCATTATTATCTTAATTTGCTCTTTCCAGGTGGCCAGCTGTGCTGAATGCCTTTTTTACCAATATATTGTCTATGATGGAGCATCTTCAAGTCTTTTGCCTGTTTATTTTTGTTTGCTTGTTTATATTGAGCTGTTAGAGGTCCTCACATTCAGCATTCAAATTCTATATTTTGGCCCTGGCTGGTGGCTCAGTGGATTGGCACTGGCCTGTGAACACAAAGGTCGCTGGTTTGATTCCCAGCCAGGGCACATAACCAGGTTGCAGGCCAGGTCTCCAGCCAGGTCCATAGCTGGAGGCAGGTGAAAGGCAACCACACATTGAAAAAAATTTTTTTCTGTGTTTTACATATATATTTTTGCAAAGATTTTCTCCCAACTATGGCTTACCTTTTTAATTTTAATAATGAGTTTAAAAAACCAAATGTTTTTATTTTGATGAAATCCAAATTATCAACTTTTTCTTTTTGCTTTCTGCTTTTCTTATTTAAGAATGTCTTGCCTTATTCACTGTTGCCCAGGTTTTCTCATATTTTTTTCTAGAAGTTTTAGAATTTGTCCTCTTATATTGAAGTCTACTGCACATTTCAGGTTAATTTTCAGTATATGGAGTGAAGTGAAGATTGAGGTTCATTTTTCCTCACACGGATCTTCAGTTATTCCAGCACCATTTATTGAAAAATACTATCATTTTCCTCTTGGCACCAATTAACTGTGAGAGACTATTTCTGAACTCTATTCATTTTTGCTAAATGTAGTATTATTCACTGTCTTGATTACTGTAGAAAAAAAGCAAGATTTTTCAAGAGCAACCCTATTGATAATTCAGACCCATGTGTTGAGGGGTTGCAGGGGGCTGAGGGCTCTCCTGTGCACTAAAAAATGTTTAGCAGTGTCCTAACTTCCATCCAGTAGATGCCAGTAGCACCCTCCACCAGGTTATGAACATTTAAAAATGTCTCCAGACATTGCCAAATGTCCTCTAGGGGTGATGTCACCCTGGACAGAGAACCAATGCTTTAAATCAAGTCTCAAAAGGGAGTTGTATAAATCCTCCAACTTTGCTCTTTCCTTTCATTCTTTCTTTTTTCTTTTCTTTCTTTCGATTGAAATGGCTTTGGCTATTCTGGGATTTTTGCATTTTTTATATCAATTTTAGAATTAGATTGTCAGTTTCTACAAAAGTACCTCTTGAATTTTGAATATGATTGCATCATCAGATCATTTGGGGGATAACTGGCACTTAAAATATTGAATTTATAAATATGTGTGATAAGTTTACTTTAAAAATGTAACGTAAAAAAAAAGGTGTGACCATATTAAAAAAAAAAAAAAAATGTAATGGGAAGAGAGTACCTGACTCTTATTTGTCCTCCACAGATCTTCCAGGTGATGGCAGGGAACTTCATGAATTGTGAAGACCTGACCTAGCATGGCTTCATCCTTACTTTTTCCAGATGGCCGCAGAGTGGTTACATTTTGGTCCACTCTTCCCCCTCTTCCATCTGGTAAACATGATAGACTTCAGGCTTAGCTTGCTTTCTAGAAGCTCAAGGCAGATCAGTGCACTCAGAGCAGTGATTCTGAGTGAGTGAGTTTTCAAATCTCCCCCTGATAAGTGATCTCATGGTCTAGACTTGGCACAGACTGAATTGTCACCAAAGATTCAAGTTCTTGTCTTCAAGTCAGTTTTACCAATCATAGGATGGATAACTTTATCTCTATCTGCTGAACTTTGATGTCTCTCTCTCTTTATCAGTTTGAAACGCGTGCAGTGGAAAGAAGAGTACCCTACAAATCCCAACAAGACCAAGAATTCAAATCAGATGATTTAGTATGGAAGGAAACAATGTTTTTGACCCCTGCACATGACTAAAATTTAAATTTTGTTTTAAAACATAAAAACAATGATCTATCTCTTTCTGAACCTGCGGAGTTAAAATTTTATGCATGGGTAAGTTCTACTGATTTCACATACTTATTTGCTCATTAAGATGGTTACCTTGCCAACTGCTACATCGAATCATAGTTTTTACAACTTTGATATACAGAGAATCTTCTTAAATGCAACACAATAGCATTAAGTAAAAAGTGACACTTTTTTACAAGCTACTAAAATTTTTTATATCAAATAAAATTGCCTATTAAGTATGAAATTCTCAAAACTTGAACATAGGAATACAAAACATATAATTGTCCTTTCTTACAACTAACTGAGCAGGCTCCTTACATAAATTGTGGTACAATGTCCAGATTTATGACCTGATCTTTTCTGAACAACAGAGAAAAGGATAGTGGTGATATAAATTTCTGTAAGTATGCTCTCAAGACAATGGCTCCATTTCAATAAGCATTTATTTTACCAATTGCACTGCTAGAATTTTGAGCTATAAAACTGAGTAAAATATTACCTAACATCTTGATAAGTTTGCAATCAGGCAGGAACCATTTGCTTGTTTATTCATTCATTCAACAAATATTACAAAGCACCTGTATTGTGCTAGGTGATTTTCTAACAGCTGGGGTGGGGGAGTAGTGCACAATGAACAGAAACACAAACAAAACTCCTTATCCTTATAGGGATTTACATTCTAATGAAAAAATACCAATAAGCAAGTAAAGAAATAAAATACATTTCTCAGATTGTAAAAAGTGCTACTGGAAAAAATAAAGCAGAAAAGAGGACTAAAGTAGGTGTGTGTGTGTGTGTGTGTGTGTATGTGTGTGTGTGCATGTGTGCGTGTGTGTGTATTGGGGGGCACCATTGTAATTCCTTTTCTTAGATCACAGTGAAACCTTAGTATGTTAAAACTAATTAGCTAAACTCCATTTAGATAATCATAGTTTGTCAGCAGAATTTAAAGCATCATGGAAGGTCTAGCCTCAGGTCTGCTGTCCCAGGGTGTTGACCTTGGCCACATCAGGGTTCACAGAACTTCTCCACAGCTTGCTTGCTCTACTCTAGACAACCACACAGAGTATGAGTGCTCTTGCTCTCCATTTGTTCATTGCCCACCTGGAAATTGGGGGCCACCTAAGAAAAGCACAGTGGTCAAGCTTAGTCTTCTTGGGACCATTCTTCAGAAGGTACATGGTCTGCCTTCAGAGTTGCAGTGTCCTGGGCTACCAATAAGTGAGAGATGGATAGGTCTTTTTCTCCTTGTAGCACTCAACTTCTTTCTGCCTGACCTATTCGGTTTTGAAAGACTTCTCTTTTACTTCAGTTTTGGGAAAGGACCCTTCTTTCCTTTTTATTTTATTATTTTCTTTTTCTTTTATTATTTCTAGTAATTTTCTGAATTATTTTCTTAGAGAAGAACAGTTGTAATTTCAAATAAGGTAGTCAAGACAGGCTTCTAGAGAATGTATTATTTAAACAAATACTCCAAGGAAGTGAGAGAGCCAGAGATGAAGATCTGTGGGGCAAGTGCAAAGGCCCTGAGGTAGGAGGCTGCCTGGTGTGTTAAAGGTAGGTGAGGCAAACATAAAAACACACTGTGGTAAATAGTACTTGTGCTAAAGAAAATACTCCCAAGAAAGGAATGTTTAGCTGGTTCGATTCCCAGCCAAGGCACATAACCAGGTTGCAAGCCAAGTCTCCAGCCAGGTCTGTAGCTAGAGGCAGGTGAAAGGCAACCATGCATTGATGTCTCTCTCCCTCTCTGCCACTTTCCCTTCCCCTCTCTCTAAAAATAATGAATAAAATCTTAAAAACGAAAACAAAAAGGAACGCCTACTTTGTGAAAGTAACTCATATACTTCAAAAAAATTTTTGTTTATTTCTTTTTAGAGTGAGGGGAAAGGAAGGAGAAAGAGAGGGAGAGAAACATCAGTGTGTGGTTGTCTCTTGCCCACCCCCAAATGGGGACCTGGCCCACAACCCAGGTATGTGCCCTGATTGGGAATCTACAGGTAACCCTCTGGCTCACAGGCTAGCACTCAATCCACTGAACTATACCAGCCAGGGCTGTAACCCGTATACTTTTACTTTAAAGATCTCAACTATACTTACAAACAGTGACTAACAACTTAACCAATATAATAGCAAGGTTGATATGTTTACTATATCTATTTCATTAATCTGAAAACAGAAGGATAAGATAAAGAAGAGGAAAACTTAGGCAATTGGAACAAGACTGGGAACATGGAAGCTACTTTGCCAAAGTGAAAAATCCCACTATTGTACTGGACAAGTAACTTAACTTCTCTTTGTCTCAGTTTACCACTTTAGAATGGAAGTAACAATAGTACTTCTGTTTGCAGGATGGTTATGGGGATTTAATATGACCATACATAGTAGGAAAGTACCTCTGAAACTTTAATGTGCATCCAAATCTCTCTAAAATGCAGATTCTGAATCAGTGGGTCTCGTATTCTGCTCTTATGCAAAGGATGGAAAGCATTTGAAACAGTGCCTGGCACATGGTATGCACCAAATAAATTCAGCTATTATGCTTTCACACAATTGAGTTGGCAGGAACACCAGAATCAAAAGCCAACAATTCTCCCAGTTCTGTATCGGATATTTCCTGATGACTCCGCATCCTGGAATAGCATTCTACTGCGTTCTGAGTTCAAGTGATGGATGTGCATGCAGGTAATATATTTTTCACTTTTAAAATCCATCATTAGCAGCACACACCTTGGAATTTTTTTTTTTTTTTTTTTTGGTTGTAAGTTATATCAGAGTACTCAATATCTGTGCAAAGTAGGCATTCAATAAATACACATCAGATGAAAGAAATATTCAGATTTATCTCAACAAATCATCCTGCTAGGAATAAACAGTTATGTTGGAGTTTTGTTTTTTTTTTTTTAATTTATTTTATTTATCCTCACCTGAAAACATTCCTGCATTGTTTTTAGAGGTGGGGGATGTGCAGGGGAGAGAGCAAAATATCAATGTGAGAGTGAAATATCGATAGGCTCCCTCCCATAGGTGTCCCTTCGGGATCAAATCCATATTCCTGGTATGTATTCTTGACCGGGAATCAAATGCACAACCTATTGGTGTGCAGGACCATGCCAACCAACTGAGCCACACCAGCCAGGGCTGGTTTTATTTTAATACAGTAGCCAGTGGGCCAAATCATTATTTCAAGATGTGACTACTGTGTTCAAAATCCAATGCATGTTAATCTGATCTGATTTACATTGGATTTCCACTTGATGCCCACTAACCTAACCATTTCCTCCTGGGCTCCTCAGCCCAGACCTCATATGCTCACAGCTCCCTCTGCTGTTTGAAATAAAATCTTTGCTCACAAATTCCATTTGAAGAACTGCCCCCAGGCTGAATTTACTCGGGATCACTGACCCCATGCAGGGAGTAGCATCTACCTCAATGGAGGGAGGATGGCAGTCCAGTGGCTGTCCACACTGGGAGGGGCTGTTCTCCAGGATCTTGGAGAGGAGGCAAAAGCTGGTTGCAGTTTTCTGTCCCTCATAGTCACTGACTTACTCTACTAACCTCCTTCTTTCATACTAACCTATCTTGATCCCTCATCACCTTACTCCTTAAAGCTAGTTGTTACCTACCCCTTATTCCACCTTCGGAGAAACCTGGGGAAACAAGCCAGCCCTCAGGTTACAACCCCCTGCCCACTAAGCAAGAGAAGCTTAGGTTTATTGTGATTAGGCCCTGTTTGTACATCCCCTCAACTTTTTTAGGGCTTTTCGGTATATTCATAGAGTTGTGCAACCAGCACTGCAATCTAATTTTTGAACATTTTTATCATCTCAAAAAGAAATTCCTAGCACCCTGGCTGGTGTGGCTCAGTAGATTGAGCACCAGCCTGTGAACCCAAGGGTCACTGGTTCCATTCCCAATCAGGGCACATAACCAGGTTGCAAGCCAGATCTCCAGCCAGGCCCCCAGCTGGAGGCAACCATATAATGTTGTTTCTCTCCCTTTCTTCCTCCCTTCCTTAAAAGAACAAAGTCTTTTTTTAAAATTCCTTACATATCAGCATTCATTCTCCATTTTCCCTACCTCCTCAGCCCTAAGAAACCATTAATCCACTGTCTATAAATTTGACTATTCTAGACATTTCATAGAAATGGAATCATACAACATGTGGCCTCTTATGAATGACATGTTTCATTAATATGCTTTTAACTTGTAACATATATCAACAGTTCATTCCTTTTTATTGCTGAGTAATATTCCATTGTATGCATATACCACATTTACTTATCAATTTGCCGGTTTATACACATTGGGGTTGTTTCCATTTTTTTGGCTATCTTAAAATATGCTGCTATAGAAATAGTTATTGACAAGTTTTGTGTGGGTGTGTGGCTTGATTTCATTTGGGTAAATACCTAAGAATGAAATTACTGCTTATACAGTGATTTTAGGCTAAACATTTTGTGGATCTGCCAGAATGTTCACATTTTTTTTTCCCTTTAAGTGGACTTCAAAATCAACCCCCACCGAAGAATAAAGAAAGAGCAATAAAAGGCAAATGCTGTTATCCTGATGACTAAATAGAATGCTTCTAGAATGATGATTGGGAAATTTCCAACATACAAGTGAATCAGCCTTGATTCCTCAAGAGCAAAAGCACAGGTCTTGACCCAGAGACTTGTTCTTGTATATCATTCACCTCTTCAGAACTCCAAGCTTTTCTTTCTTGACAGTTCCATACATGAACACTAGCATAAATATTTTCCCATTTTTTTGAAACAGAGTTTTCTGGACCACTACTTTGCCAACTTCACTCATGTTTGAATTTCTACCAAAATGTTGGTTATTTTGAGATACTCTCACTGAAGAAAAGTAATATGTGTGATATAAATTATTTTCACTGATTCTTTCCTGAATTCCTTAATCTTGCAGTTGCAAACTAACATCCCCAGCTTACTTTTTTCTTTTTTAATCCTTACCTGAGGATATTTTTCATTATTTTTAGTGAGAGGAAAAGAGAGAGAAAGAGACAGAGGGAGAAAGAGACAGGGGGGAGAGAGAGAGAGAGAGAGAGAGAGAGAGAGAGAGAGAGAGCGTGAAATATTGGTTGTCTTCACCTTCTCTTATGAGCCCTGAACAGGGATTGAACCTATTACAATCTGGGTATCTAGCTTTTTTTTTTTTTTTTTTTTTTTTTTTAAGATTTTATTTCATTATTTTTAGAAAAAGGGGAAGGGAGAGAGGCAGAGAGGAAGAGAGACATCAATGTATGGTTGCTTTTAGCTTATTTTTTATTCAATTTAAAAGCCATTTGAAGGCCCTGGCTGGTGGAACAGTGGACAAGGCACCGGCCTGCAAATCCAAAGGTCACTGGTTCGATTCCCAGCTAGGGCACATAACCAGGTTGCAAGCCAGATCTCCATCTAGGTCCTTAGATGGAGGCAGGTGAAAAGTTATTTATTATTTTATTATTAAAATAATAAATAAAATCTTAAAAAAAAAAAAAAAAAGCTATTTGTTCCTCTCCCTGGCTGTCTTGAGTCATACTGATGTGATTTTACCCCTACCCATGTCACCTCAAAATTTATGATAACAACAAAAGAAAAAAAATAAAAGGATCCAACCCTGGCCAGTGTGGCTCAGTTGGTTGGAGCATCATTCTACAATCAAAAGGTTGCAGGTTTGATTTCCTGTCAGGGTACTGGAGCATGTGACCTCTGGTCCAGATGCATATGGAAGGCAACTATTTGATGCTTCTGCCTTGCATCAGTGTTTCTCTCTCTCTAAAAACAATGAAAAAAAAGCAAACAAACAAACAAAAAAAACCCATCCCCTGATGAAGATTAAGTAAATAAATAAAATTTAAAAGGCTTGCAGAAGTGTCTTCATTCTTAACTGGTTGGAAACAAGTATTTGCCTGAGCTGAAATTAGCATCACTTCAGTAGAAAAACACAGTGAAATGCAAGACAGAAGGATTTAAAAAATATGTCTATAGAAATCCAAATATTCAGGTAGTGGCAGAGCCATAGGCATCAGTCAGAGGGGAAATATTCATGACCATTGTGCGGAGACAGGCACAGAACTGCAGCTGTTAATGTGAGAGAACTCAAACAATGAACAGTTCTTCTAGACCACTGCAGTTTGGGCTCTCTAATTCACAGCTAATTCAAAGCCTACTTCATAGCATATCTGATTTTTCAAATTTCTCATATTTTCTTAAAATCTATATAGTGGCTTATACCAAACAAATCTAAGCAAAAACAAATCAACAAAAATTACATAAAAATACAGGGTGCGTGCGATAAATTGGAAAAATTTTTGCAAAATTAACATACCACAAAAATGTTATATTTTGAAATAAATTTATTCTTATATGTAAATACATAAACGTAGTCATTATTTTTTAATTGTTAAAAAAAGTCTCCATTTGCTGCAATAATAGACTCGATTCCACTTTGGAATCTTGAGCATACATACGTTAATTTATCTTTATCCATGGACATCATAGTGTTTTCAATCTTGACTTTAACAGCCCCCTTATTGGAATGAGATTGTCTATTAACTTCCCTCTCACAGGCGCTCCATACATAATAGTCTAATGGATTTGCATCTAGTGAAATAGGTAGCCAGATTTCCTTTGACCAGAGTTCAGGAACATTGACACTGAGAAATTCTTGCGCCTTTTGGAGTTACGTGCTAGTGCACCATGTTGGAAGATAAAATGATGTCTGTTTGCAACTTGCTTCATCCATGGTACAACTGCTTCTCTCAAAACATCAGGGTAAACATCAGCAATCACCTTCAAGCCTTGTGGAAGCAAATGCCAGCTTATGATATCTCCTTCATTGCTGACAACACCAACACCATCCCTGTAGCAGGAAATTTCATTTTCATGACAATTGGGACTTCATTAAGATTCTCACAGAGCCACCTGTTGTTTCTTCTATTGACTATTTGGTCCTGCTGAGAATTCTTTGCATTGGACAAGAAAATCAGAGGGTTTTTTCCTTTGGGATTTTTCAGATTTGTTAGCAGTTTCCTTGCTTTTTCAAAGCACCTTTCCTTTGTTTGCTGTGTTATAAACTGGCTTCTTCTAAGAACATATGATCTGTATCTGATATCTTCAGCAATAATCTTGGGAACCAGTGCATCTGACATCAGCAGTTCTCTTGCTATGGAGTGCATTGACTTTCCTGGATCTTCACTGATGATCTCCTGGATTCTGTGTAAAGTATCTGGACTTGAGCGATCCTTGCATACCTTGTGCGTTTTCCTTGTTGGTGTAGCGACATCAGGATCAGCATCATACACCTTCATCAGATTGTCATCTGTATGTAAAGGGATGTTATTGAAGTCTGCAATTTCCTTAGTAGTTGGCTTTGCACACAGACCCAAAATTATGGTTGCTCTAACATCGAATTCCTTCAACATGACAATTGTTCTCAGAATTTAATACTTTATATCTGAAACAATGATGTTAAATCATAACCTTAGAAACATAGTGTATCAAAATTAATGAGAAACATGTAAAATAAGGAGATGCAACGTTATTGCCAATTTATTGCGTGCACCCTGTATATGCATATATCTTCCTATGCTTTAAATAGTCCACTACTTAAAATAGAAAGGTGATTTGAAAAGGAGATTTTAAACCAAAATATATAGCCCAAAATGGACATTCTTAATGAATACATGGGTATACGATGGCTGTTGAAAGGGCACCAAGTATAATGTAAATCTTCTCATGTGCCATAATCATATATTCTTTTTTGATCAAAAGTAAAGGGTAAAACATAAAACTACTAATAATAAGAGGGCAGGAAGAAAGTTTGGGAGCTGATGAAAAATTTATGGTATAGATTGTGATGATAGCTTCAAGGGAGTATACTTGTCTCCAAGTCCATCGACTTGTATACATTAATTATATACAACTTCATGGATGTCAAAAATTCAAAGTAAAAATTATTAAAAAATTAAAAACCTATTTTTCATCCCTCCCAATAAAAGTAAAGAGATGTACATATGACTATCTGTGTGTGTCTCTAAAATTTCAAAGTAAATGAAGAAGTCTAAGAGGACTTTTGGTTGGTAATAAAAGGACAGACAGGGCATTCTTCATGTACTAAATCAAGTGAACCTCTGCCCCAGGTCCCCACATTTTTTCCTGTATCCTACAGGTATCCCTCTCACTCCTGCCTCACTGAGTCACAGTTCCAGCTTCTCCAAACCTGGCATGCTTCCAAGGCTGCCTCAACTGTCCTTTCCCACTCTTACTGCCTTAGACTACCTAGCATAGGTTTTTTTAAACACTGCTGGCTCAAAACTGCCAACTCTCCACAAAATGCTGATGGAATAAGTGCAATGTCTCAGAGGAAACAAGCTGTTATTGTCCTGACCAACACATTTCTATAGTTGCAGACGTTGAACTAATAGGCCAAGCTACTAAGAGATCCCCATTAAAAGACCCATGATAATAAAATGACAGAAAAAAAATAGAAGCTGGAGTCATGTGAAAACATTCTGAGTGTCAGGACAGTTGGGGGACCTTATAGGAAGGGGGAAATGCCACTTCATATAGGTTTGTTCAAGGGCGTTCTGGCCTGCTTACCATACCTAATGTAAAACCTAGAGAAAAAAGTGATTTAAACACAGAAAAGAACTCTATTCTGGGCTTAAGAATTCATATGTTGAGAGAAGGGAAAACAGTGAAAAGTATAGTCCACCAGCTCTGTGTAGGAAGGACTTTCTCAGAGGAGCCCCATCCATGTTCAGTAACATTTCATGGCTGTTCCATCAAAGATAAGAGCAGGATGCAGATCCCCCTGAATCATGCAGGAAGGGATGAAAGAGTGACGTGTTGGCAATCTCAGCCCATCATCATTTTTAAAAAGCACTTTAGCATCTGCTCTAGCCATCTAATGTTTCTTGATGGGTTATTTCAAAATGTTCAGAGACGTTTTCAAATTCAATGACAACACATGCTATGGCATCTTACTTTTTAGAAGAATGCAGTCCCAGGGGTAATATGGGAGGATGAGGGGAGAGGCAATGCCTGGGTGCATACCAGTCACTCTCTTGCTCACAGTGACAACAGTGTATTCAGAGCCTGTGTGTTAACAATGCATTGCTCACTTGTCACCTGTGGGTCCGAGGAGAATCAGCTTTGTAAGTCAGCTGGCAGCCAGACTTGCCAAACACAGCAACTCTAAGCCAGGCTATAGGATACACAGTCATCACTGGTGCTTAGAAACCACCATAAATTCTCCAAGGCTTCATTTGAATTGAAGTAGTTTTAGCCATGCCACTCACCGACTTCTGTGACTCTGAGTGCCTTTGGAGAAGGAGAATAGTGGAGAGGAGGAAACACATGTCCTTTCTGGCTTCCGAGGGGAGCTGTCTAAGAGGGGGCTGAGACAACATGGAGAGCCTGCCTTGGACATCCAGAGGAGATAGCAACATCCTTCCTAGCTCAAACACAAAAGGAGCCCTTCCTTCAGGGAGCTCCCCCAATATCCCCGTCCCACAGATGGCTGGCCAGGAACCACATGGCTGAACTTTCCAGAGCTTCTCCCATCTTCTTGGAAACGACGGTTTGCTGTGAAAGCACAAGAAAAGTCCGAATATCCTCTACCATGATTCATGTAATAAAAAAAAATTATACAAATTTCTTAAAGGTACAAGATCAGTAGAAGCCTCCTTGGCAAATACACCACCTGTAAACACTGGTGTCTTGGCTTGTTCCCTCTGAAGTCTGCACTCTTAAAGATGAAGGGACATGATAGACAAGGGGAAGTTAAGAATAGTATAGGAAAAGGTGAAGCCAGGGAACTTATATGCACGACCTATGGACATGAACTAAGGGGGATGGGACTGCTAGAGGGAAGGGGGATCCTGGACAAAGAGGAACAAAGGGAAAAGATATTGGGACAACTGTAACAGCATAATCAATAAAGTATACTTAAAAAAAAATCAAGGGACATCCAATACTGAAAATCCATGAAGAATATACACAGCATTAAATTTTTACCTTTGTGCCCTGTTAGACATACATAGGTAGTAGAAACAACCTGACAATGAACTAGAGATGATCATTGAGTCCAGGGGCCACTGGGACCTCCTGCATTGAGTGAGCCTTGCCTCTTATCCTGGGCAGCCTCAATGCCAGGTGAGAGCCAGGCTGTGGAATCAGAGAGGCAAAAATTGGAAAGCTCAGCTAGCTCAAGGGCTCACTTACTTGCTCACAATGAACCCAACTCTGGGGCTTGAAGGATGTGAATAATAATATCTCCATGAGATTATGGGTAGTTTTATTTTTTATTTTTTAAAGATTGTATTTATTTATTTTTACAGAGAGGGGAAGGGAGAGAGAAAGAAAGGGAAAGAAGCAATGACTGGTTGCCTCTGGGACGGGTCCGGACATGCCTGACTAGGAATGGAACCTGTGACCTTTTACTTTAAGGGATGATCCCCAACCAACTCAGCCATACTAGTCAGAGGAGAGATTCTTGGTAGTGTTAAATGTTATAACCACTCTTACCCCATTTTCAGGCTGAGTGTTCTTGTCTGGCCTGAAATTACTGGAGTGCTTGTTTATTTTCCATGTAGGGCTCCTCCTCCATGTAAGCTCCGGAAGGCAGGGGCCAGGGCAGCTGTTTTTCCAATGTGCTGTTTTTCTCATTGTCTGGGGAGTGCTTGGCCCATAGTAATTGCTCAGTAAATATTGACTGAATGAATGAAGGTGAGATGAGTGCATCTGTAAAGCACATAATAGAGACTCAGGAACTATTGGTTTTCTTCCTCCTTAAGAACTTAATTTTCTCTCTGGGGAGTGTGGTATGAAAATGACCTGAACCAAAGCCCTGCCCAAGTTAGGAATCAGAAGTCAGTGAGTCCTTCTGTTAGGGACAAGCAGGCCTTTGCTAGGTCCTTTGATCTCTTACAAAGAAGGCTTCCTGAGCCTTCTTGTGCATGACCTGGCTTAGAATTTAGCTTTAAGTTCAAGACCATTTGTTGGTAGATTGGCCTTCTCATCCTTCTTTAGGTTCATTTCTAAAGCTTTGTCCTCTCTCTTTTGGGGTTGTACAACCTGGATGAAATCCTCCAGTTGTGGTATGGTCATCCAATAGATGGCACTCTTTTCCACAACACCATCCTTCCTCACAGTCCAGGAGAGTTTTTGATTAATCATTAGACTACAGTTAGATGAACAACCCAGTGGCAATACAAGATAGTCATGCTGATTATTTTGCAAACTTTCTTCCCTCCCATATCACACCCCACTCCTTGCTTTTGTTTTCTCGGTTTTTTGAGAAACCTTTAACTTGTTTGAGATATGCTGGCCCTTTTCCTGTGAGAAACAGGGATGGAGGGGAGACATTCAGGCTGAGTTCTATGCAGGAAGCCCAGCTTCAATTATTTTTTTCCATTCATTCACTCATTCATATGTCCATTCATCAGGTATTGACTATAGGCCACACATAACCTGGTGCTGAGAAGAACAGCCTCTGGGGTGATTACCTGGCTTGGAAGCTTGCCTCTGTCACTAACTTTAGAAAGATTTCCTTCTTTCTTTCTTTCTTTCTTTCTTTCTTTCTTTCTTTCTTTCTTTCTTTCTTTCTTTCTTTCTTTTCTTTTCTTTTTGTTTTTAAGATTTTATTTATTATTTTCAGGGAGAGGGGAAGGGAGAGAGGCAGAAAGAGAGAGAAACATCAATGTATGTTGCCTTTCACCTGCCTCCAGCTATGGACCTGGCTGGAGACCCGTTTTGGAACCTGGTTATGTGCCCTGGCTGGGAATCGAACCAGTACCCTTTCATTTTGCAGGCCAGCACCTTATCCACTGTGCTACCAGCCAGGGTAGGAAGATTTCTTAACCTCTCAGTGCCTCAATTTCCTGGTCTGTAAAATGGGATGACAATAGTACTGATCTCACAGGATTGTTTCAAGGATTAAATAAATTATTATTTATAAAGTCCTAAGAACAGTGCCTGTCCCACAGTAACACCAAATAAAGGCTTGCTAAATAAATACTAGCTATCTAATGTTTTCCCGATGAATGGCTGAACTTTCAAATGGACATGGTAGTGCTTGTTTGACTGTGTTGCATATTTTCTCCCATTTTAACATTTCTGAAATCAAGATGTCAAAATTTGGCAATTATTTTTCTTTGGAGTGATATACAAAAATAATTCTTCATCTTTAAATTGATATCATATTGTGTTTGGTAAAATATGGCAGTAATAAATAACATCTCTCCCTTTTTGCTGGTCCTTTCTTCTCATGTTGCATGTGTACTCAAATTTTTCCAATTAAAAAATAAAGATAGCCCTGGCTGGTGTGACTGTCCTGGCTGGTGTGGCTCAGTGGATTGAGCACTGGCCTGTGAACCTAAGTGTCACTGGTTCAATTCCCAGTCAAGGCATATAACCAGGTTGCAAGCCAGGTCCCCAGCTGGAGGCAGGTAAAAGGCAACCATACATTGATGTTCTCTCCCTTTTTTCCTCCCTCCCCTTTCCTCTCTCTAAAAATAATGAATAAAATCTTTTAAATAATAAATAAATAAAATAGACAGAAGAGCACCTAACCCTGCCTCTCTTCTCAAAGCATCATTTGTGTCTGCAGAGCCTGCAACGGATTAAGGAAAGACAGCCTCTTTGATTGGAAACTCTACGTGGAGATAGATGCCTCAAGGGATGTGTCAAGATTCCCTGATGACCTCTCTTTGGCCCCAGTCCTCCAAGGACACCCCATGTGCTTGAGCTTTCTAATACTTTCCGTTGCTTCTTGAAGCACTCCTCCTGTTTCCTCCATTTATCCTGAAATACTCTCCCAAATTCCTGCCCACCCAGAATTTGCTAATTGGTCTTCACCCTCCTTGAGTTATTTCTTCACTGAATACTCATTATGCTCTTTTTACAATGTGGGCACACATAAACGTGACCATCTCTACCTGGAGAATATTTAGTGATGGTCTCCAGTTCACAACTAACTTCACACATGTTGCTGACTTAAGTCATTAATCAGCCACTGAGATGGGCATCTACTATTAATATTTTGCAGACAAAAAACTGAAGGGCCCTAGCTGGTGGCTCAGTGGATAAGTGCCGGCCTATGAACCCAAAGGTCGCTGGTTTGATTCCCAGGCAGGGCACATAACCAGGTTGCAAGCCAGGTCTCCAGCCAGATTCATAGCTGGAGGCAGGTAAAAGGCAACCATACAATGATGTTTCTCTCCCTTTCTGCCTCTCTCCCTTCCCCTCTCCCTGGAAATAAATAAAATCTTTAAAAAAATTTAAAAACTGAAGGAAGGAGAAATTAAATGATATCCTTAAGGTCAAAGGCAAAGCCAGGATAGTCCTCAATAAATAAGTAAACTAGACCTTGATTCCTGCTCTTAGGGACCCTGTCCTCATCAATCACCCCAAACTGCAGAATCCTTAGCTAAGTTTAAAAACCTCATGAGCACATAACAGCCAAGACCCTAGCCCCCTGTAGCAGACTCAGAGCTTGCTTCATCTCCTAATGCTTCTTTTTTGCCACAGGTGTATGAGGCTGGGGGTTGGAAGGGTCAGCCCATGGTCAACAAACAGTTGCTGAGCAGCAAACACACTGCTAGGCTCTGGGAGTTCACCTTGAATTCACCTTGTGGTAAAGTTGGGAGGATATTAATACCAAAAAATTTTTGAGCAAGAAATTATAATAGAGACCCTGTATAAAATGCTCATGTTTTGAAAAGACAAACAATAGTATATTTATTTGTTTTTCTATTTTTAATTGTTATATTTTTATAGTGAGGATTTTGTCCAAGTCTGAGGTCTGGGTGAAAGCCCCTTCACAGCTAGAAAAATGCATAAGTCCACCTAGCTGGGCCTCTGTCCTGCTGGGGAGGAGGGGACTTAGGACTTCAAATAAATCCTGGCCCCACTGTGGTGTACTCCACGTCCCCAGGTGCCAGCTGAGTCATGCCTCCCAACACCACCACCCCCTCTTGCTCCCCCAGGGATGGGTAGGGAAGGCTGATCTTTAAAGTAACTGCTTGTCGCCCAGCCACCGAACCCAAAGGTTGCTGGTTTGATTCCCCAGCCAGGGCACATAACCAGGTTGCAAGCCAGGTCTCCAGCCAGGTCTCCAGCCAGATCCGTGGCTGGGGGCAGATGAAAGGCAATCATACATTGATCTTTCTCTCCCTGTCTTACTCTCTCCCTTCCCCTCTCTCTCTGAAATAATAAATAAATCTTTTTTTTTTTAAATAAGTAAATAAATAAATAAAGTAACTGTTGCACTCACAGACTTGTCAGTTCTAGTGTTCCTTAAGGAGTTGGCTCTGGCAGAAGAAGAGGACCCAGGGACAAGTCATGATTTGAAAATCCATTTTCCTTACTAAGTTTTGAAATCTTCAGCAGAAGACGGCATGGACTCATTCTGTTGTACAATTGGGGAGGAAGTGGCCTTTTTCATTTTTTCAGGTGGGAGGGAGTGGGTGCTGTTTACTTCGCTGGCCTGCTGGCCACTTTGTGTCTTCACAGTGCTGGTGTCCTGTTGCTCATGTCCAAAATAACCACATGAGACATTCCTGGTGATTGGCTGAACTCTGCCCAGCTCTGCTTTCTTCATAAGATGTAGAGACACCATGGCCCAACTTAAAGGTCTGCATCCAGGGTGGAATGAATTGACGTACCTCTTTGTAAATCACAAGATTCTAAACAAAGATTAATTGTTTTAACTCTACTTATTCTTTTGTAGTGTAGTTTGAAGGCATCTGCTTCAAATCTCTGTTCCAGCATTGTGTGTGAAAGGGCACAGTGCCTGGCCCATAGAAGGACTTGACAAAAGGAGCCACAGCTTACAGGGATACCTCATACCTCGTGATGCTGGTCATTTACCATTCTTTTCCGTGAAGGAATGCAGAACACCTTGGAGAAAAGAAAACGCCCTCCACCAGAGGGAAGAATAGAACCTTTTTCCTGCCACACCCACCCCTCCCCACTGTGCTCCCTCATTCTCATCCTCCCTAAGAGCAGTCCCCTCCCTGCCCTGGCTCCCTGATCAAAAACCTTCAACTCTCAAGATAACATACCGTGAAGCATGCTGAGATGAAAATGGCTGATAGGTCCAGGCTGTAAATGGGAGCAGATTCAACCTTGGAGAGATCACCTAGTGTGACTCCTCTGTTACACAGAGAGGCCCCCAGGGCCATGCTTCCCTCTATCAGTGTTTTAGACTGGAGTTGGGGCTGTGGAACTTGGTGTTCTGGTCTGGAGAGAGAGGGTAGGTGGTGTGGGGTGTCCTCTCTACTCCCCTTGGAGCTGAGAGGACATCCTCTCTGGAACTCTGTAGAAATAGAAGACAGACTTATAGGCTTTTCCTCATCCTTCCATCCACCTTAAAAACATAAGGAATTGCTTTTAAGTTTGAACAATAAAATAATTAAATTAAAAGAACTATTTTTCACACTGACTAGTGTGGCTCAGTGGATTGGTGCTGACCTGTGAACTAAAGGGCTATTGGCTTGATTCCCAGTCAGGACACATAACCAGGTGGCAAGCCAGGTCTCCAGCCAGGTCTGTAGCTGGAGGCAGGTAAAAGGCAACCATACATTAATGCTTCTCTTCCTTTCTTCCTCCCTCCCTGGCCTTCTCTCTAAAAATAATAAATAAAACCTTTTTTTTTTAAAGAACAAATATTCTTTTCCCCATACCCAGCCACCCCCAAAGAAAAATAACTAAACAATTTCTAAGACTTTGCTCACTGTGATTCACCTTTGGCATCTTCCCGTTTGGGCAGCCATGGTGGCCTCGCTGACACCTATTGTGGCTCCTAAACCTGCTTCCACACCTATCTGTCTTCTCCCCTTCTGGACTAAAGCATCTTTGAAGATAGGCCAGGCTTCTGGGTACCCCAGGCTTATTATACATACCTGACATATCTCAGAGGCTTAATTTGAGGGAGTGAATGAGAAGGTGGGGTAGCAACAGTTCGCAACCCAAGTTTGTTTTTGAAAAGATCTTATTCAATATTTTTAGAGAGAAGGGCAGGAAGGGAAGAGGAATGGGAGAGAAACATCAATGTATGGTTGCCTTCCACCTGCCGCCAGCTACAGACCTTCCTGGAGACCTGGCTTGCAACCTGGTAATATGCCCCAACTGGGAATTGAACCAGCACCCTTCGGTTTTGCAGGCTGGCGCCTATCCACTGAGCCACCAGCCAGGGCAGCAATCCCAAGTTTAATACTGAGATGGTCCATGTGGAAAGCCCTTTAAAAACTAAAATATGCTACATGGATATGTCTTCACCCTGATTTGGAAGAAAAACACCATCTCTATGAGGAGCAAAAGTGTTCCCCTCCCACAGCTGATTCACTCAGTAAAGATTTCAGGTTCAGGGTAAGTCCTCCATGAGAAAGTTGCCTTATTCGAGACTACCATTCCCCAATCTCGATCTCTCTTTGACATCTTTCCCTTTCTCCTTTCCCCTGTTAGACTATGAACACAGCGTCTCATTTATTATCTCAAGGTCCAGCCAACAAAAGACTATACACTCTGGCTTCTCAGAAGGACTCAGGAAACTACAATCCCTTTCAGTCCTGCCTGGAGATCTGGTGTGCTAGATGTGTCTGTGTGTCTGAAAGGGAAACAGACAAGGAAGATGTGGAGGAAAGAATGGTGAAATACCAAGCTCTGAGCTGCTCTCTCTGCCTCCCATACTCTGTTGGGCCATTGCTGACCCTCCATCCCTAGCTGTTGTAAACCCCTTAGTTAAAAGTGCCTGATGTGGAAAGACTAGCCAAATAAATGCCAAGAAGCCCTTCTCTAGCATGCCTTGGTTCTGGTGAGGTCAGGTAGATTAGGACTCAGGTAGCATGAAAAGGTCCCTGATCAAAAATAAATTCTGCATGAATGCCTATACTGTTGGTGACTAATTCAGCCCTTAATTCACTGAACAAATATGTATCTAGTATTCCCCAGACAAACCCTCCCCTCTCACACAGAATGGTGTCTGTCCTCAAGCTAACCAAGAAGTAGCTGAGCATTCTGACACAAATCCAATTTACTGGCATAAAGCGAGGTCCCTGGAATAGGGGGAAGAGCCTTAATCTGGAGCGTGGGTTGTTGACGTGACTGTCCAGCCTTCCAAATCTGGTGGTGGCTGACACCAGTTCCTAACCTGTTGGAACCTGTTTTTTCCTGTGACCATGATGATGTCGATAACAGCTCATCCCCTATTGTGATAGTTCTGCAGGACATGTGGGATGCCTCACCTCTGAAGAAGAACCCAGAGCTTCTAGCAAGATGTGGACACGGTGTCATGCACATTCAAAGGCAGTAACGTTACTCTGCCCAGAGGCGTTGAGGAAGGTTTTCATAGGGAAGGAGGCATCTAATGTGGGTCTTGAAGGACAAGGAGGAACTGGCCAGGCAGAAAAGACGGAAGGGTTGATACCCAGCTAAAAGAACAGTGTCTTTGAACCAATGAAAAAAAGGCCTCACATAACGTCTTAAAACTTAAGAGATTTAGTCTTGAATGATAAGGAATGCTAGAAGGCCGGGGTGGTGGGAGGGGTACCCATTGCTGTTCTCTTTTTCCTAGGTAGCCTCATGGCTCACCCTTCACCTCCTTAAAGTCTTTGCTCAAATGACACCCTGTCTTTCCTGTGTCAGAGGTCAAGGACTCTCCCCTTGCACTGCTGGTCACCTTTGCTGCTTTGAGTATTTATTATCAAAGACAATATAAGTGTACCTTTATACTTACAGTCCTTCTCAGCAACCCCATCCTCTCCCTCCCCACCACTGACTTAGAATGGGGAATTTTGACATTTTCTTCACAGACATAGCCCCTCTGCCTGGCACAGAAAATGGACTGTATGCCAACTTATCCATCCCACATGAATTTGTTTGCTGTGTACAAAGCACAGTGTGTGGGCTTGTTGATGTGAGGAGTCTGCTCCAGGAGCAGTGTCACTGTGGAGTGCTGGGGACACTCTGCTGGCTTGTGAGAAACCCCCTGAGAAACCTGTTTCTATTTGCCTTCCTTTGGTTACTCCCTACTGGCTTTCCAAATGTAAAATATTTCTGGAATTGCATCCACTCTTAGTAACATTTGCATGACCTGGTGTGCGTGTCTGGGGCTGGGACAGGTGACTTTGAGAATCCAAGGAGAATGCCAGGTGCCTGGGGGAGGAGGAAATGTTGAAAGGCCAGGGTGGGGGTTCAGGAATAGAAGCACCCAGAGACACGTAGCCTCTTTCACAATCTGGCCTGGGGCTGTCCCTGGGATTGGGTGTCTCAGCCAAGACTGTCCCCAGGATTCCAAGTCATTTCCAGATGCAGTTTTCTCATCTTGTGTTTAATATACATCAGTTAACATCAGTTAAAGATCTGGAAGAGAAAGGCTGTGGAGTTAGTTCTTTAGGGCTTGTTGGGAGGGCAATAAGGCTCAGACTCTTCTTTGGTATATTTCATTTTTGTTTCAGGAAATATTACAAAATATAGGGAAGAATAAGTATATAACCAAAGGCCTCAAAACTTGTAAACTATTTACAAGTCAAATGCTCATTTACCTTATTTTTTGTTTCCTTAGAGCTAACATTGGGCTTCATTTGCTTTTTTAAAACTTTTTTTTTTTTAAGATTTTATATTATTATTTCTAGAGATAGGGGAAGGAAGAAAGGCAGAGAAGGAGAGAGACATCAATGCATGGTTGCCTTTCACCTGACTCCAGCTACAGACCTGACTGGAGACCTGGCTTGCAACCTGGTTATGTGTCCTGGCTGGGAATCGAACCAGCAACCTTTGGGTTCACAGACCAGCAGCTTATCCACTGTGCCAACAGCCAGGAAGTGCTTTTTAAAAAACTTTTAAAGCCATAAATAATTATACAACCAAACAACTAACACCAGGAAACAATTAGAAGATAGTTCACGAACTGTGAAGAAGTATCTGCATTATTATAGCTACCCAGAACACATAAATAGCCCAATAAAACAGTAAGAAAAAGAGAACCCATTCTGGTTGTTTTATGACAATGGCAAATTTCCTTTCTCTGAGTTCCTATCTCTCTACCTCTTCCCTGTTCAAGGAGGAGATCTTGACAAGAAACTAGTCGATTTCTTTCTCCTTTCCCCACACTTTCTCCTGGTAGCAGGACCCAAAAAAGACATATTGCTATATAGATCTTAAATGCTTTATCTCTTTATCCTCTATCTACTTTTTTTCTAACAGGGAAAAAATATGGTGGTTTAATGTCAACTATCATTTAAAAATAATTATTTTTTAAATAAAAATTTTAAAATGTTAATGTTGGTTTGTCCTTTAGTGGCCATGTAATATATTTATTGCAAGAATCTTTTTAAACTTCTCAACAACTTTGCAAGGTAGCTGTCCATATTTTCATTGTACCAGTAGGGGGAAAAAAACACGAAAAACAAATCCAGAAGGATCAAATCCCTTCTGAATGTCACATAGGGAGCAAATAGCACTGGATTCTAGGATGGTAGGACTCTGAAGCTCACACTCTTCCCCCTAAACAGGGACACTTCTAAGAACATCATGATTGCATCTTGACTTCAAGAAGTGAGTCTGGCAAATCCACATCACTATTAACAAGTGTGACACTGTGACAAAGTCCTATGGCAGGTGATGGGAGGGTGGATAAGACTGGACTCAGGAGGGGCAGTTCAGTGGCTCCCCCCATGAATCAGCTTTGGGTAATGGGCACTGGAAGTTACTAGTTCTAACTGGGAGGCAGAGGAGTCTGCTTTCTTCTGGTCCTATATACATCACCTTCCCACGGAGTGGCACATGTGACAATGGTGAACAGCAATGTCATGAATTGCAGACTGGGATTCAGTGTCTGCTCTGCTTCTTGGCAATTGGGTGGCCTCAGACCATTCACGTCTCTGAGATTCACATTTCTCTCACTCGCAAAGTGGGACAAATAGCTCAGTCATGGGGGTAGTTGAAACACTAAACGAGATGTAACTCATGTGCTAATCCCAGAACTGGCATGTTGGAAGCCCTCAATAAAGAGCAACTATATCTGTTTTATCATAAGATGCATCCTCTGGCAGACAGGGAGTACAAGAGGCAGAAACTCATCCATTTATTCTACAACCAGTTGTGTTACAGGCTCTCTTTGGTGAACATCAGTGAATAGTAATTGTGAGCCTGCTCTCTTGGAGCTGTAGGCTGGAGTGGGGACATGGACAATAAACTAAATCAATGGGTGAATTACACCCTATACTCAAATGTGGTTTCTGTCCCAGGAAAAATATAAATAGAGGTCTAGGTGACTACCCAAGCCATACATTCAATGTGGACACTGATTGAATCTGATGAACATCATCAATGAATGCTGGCATCGGTCATGGATATGCTTGGAGACTAGTGCTGGTCTTGGAGCCTGACCTTTTTTGTTGTTGTTTGTTTCTTCTGTTATAGTACATTGTGTTCTTTCTAATCATCTGTGTCCCAGACAAAGCAACCTCCTCACCCTCTAACAGTTAAGAGTTCCCTAGAAAATTTTATAGGCTGCTTGCAGATAAGTAGCTAATTTTCTATTGTTGTTTTGTTTGCAACAAGAGTAGTATCCAGTGGCTAACTTGTTGACTGCATTATTAAATCATAAAAACAAAAATCCAAAGCTATAGGTATCGGTTCTGTTCATGGTTAAGGAGAAAAACATCTCATAACTTGAAAAAAGAATCAACCATACAAATTCCAGATTGGAAGGGGCCTTGATTCAGATGTGACTAGTTTGGCTTGAATCATGGTGGACTGGAGCTTCATTTCCTGGGAGTTATAGGTTGATAGATGTTGATATTAAGGAAAAGGAAGATATAATTATTAGCAGACATTCTTGAGGACAGTCTCTAGGAAGGAAAGGAAATGTTCCTTCCTCAAGATGCTACTGAAAAGACTCTTGGTGAGATGTAGTTTTTGTTTTCTTCTGTTAAATAAGTAAAGGCCAGCAGAGCAGGGAGAGATGCTGCAAAAACCAGGTCTGGCCAGCCGTGCAGGGCAGACCTCAGTCTCAATAATTTCATTGTGGTTGACTATGAAAATTTCAAACACACAGTTAAGTAAGGAGACTATTGTTACAAAGTACACACCCCAACACAAATTTAACAAATTTTAACAATTTTTCTTACTTGTTTTAGATCTCCATTTAATATGGATAGATGGTAAATAGATTTAGGTGTAATTAATGTCCCCCTCTTACTAATTCTCAGCCTTTACTCTCTCTTTCCCCAGAAGCAACTATCATCCTGAAGGTAGTGCATATACTTCCTGTCTATGTATTTATACATTTATCAATATATATGGCTCTGCCATCAAAATACAGTATTGTATATAAGCTTTTAAATATTGTATAAATGCTATTATATGCTATGTGTTCTATCCTATCTTTCAAGATCTCTTCGAGATCTGTTAATGTTATTACTTATACATGTAGGATTCTTCCTAAAAAGGGGACCAGTGGGATTTCTGACCCCTTAGACACATTTGGAAGGGTAGCAACATATATTATTCCAGAATGTCTCCCTCTGATTTTTTTTTTTTTTTTTTTTTTAGAGAAAGGGGAAAGAAGTGAGAAAGAGAGAAGAGAGGGAAAGAAATACTGAGCCACACCAGTCAGGGTCCTCAGATCAGTACTTCAGCTTACTCATCAAACTATCAACTTCCTGAGAACAAAATGCCAGGACAGGAGGTACAATTGGCTGAGACAAAGAACAAAGGCTACTTGAAGAAACCAGCTGACCAGCAAACCAAGCCATGTTTTGTGTTCTGTTTTAGCATCATGTTCCTGAGACACACCCATGTTGTCGCATGGCCATAGTTCATTCCTGTTTTATGGTTGCATAAGGTTTTGTTTTATGAATATACCAGTTTTATTGTATCCATTGTCCTATTTATGGACACTGGATGATTTCTAGTTTTTAGCACTTAAGAATGATTCTATATGAATGTTCATGCCCATAACTGTCATGAATAATGTTACATGAACATTCATGTCCATGTTTTTATGGAGACATATGTTTTTGTGGGGCATAAAAAAATAATTTTCCTTCCAACTTCTAAATTCTTCTAGCTGGGTTAATAATCAAATTAATAGAGACAGATTAATAGGAGAGAGGTTCAAGATTGCTTACTATGGATGTACACATGTCATAATAATGAGACCCAAAATGTGTTGGGCAGTTGAGGCTTATGTGCCATTATGTGCCATTATGGGATTTCCAAGGGGAAATAGACAATTCACAGGTAGCTAAGAAAGAGTAGAACACTTGGCAAACAGATTCCTTGTAGACAGTCCAAAAACAATGACACACAGTGAAGAATCTAGGTAACAGGCCCCTGCTTAGATCCTTCCCATCTACTATATTTAATTCACATAGGCTATGATCTCCTTCCTAAAGTAGGCCTTTCCTTCCCAATTACCTCAGATAGGAAAGGGGAATGGTTAAAAGTTTTCTGGAATTTTCTTTTTTGTTTTTTTCAATAGCCACTTTATAATCAATATCCCAAAGGGCACATTTTGAGATGGCAAAACTTTGGTCCTCTTCATTTTCATTTCATGTGGGTAATTACCTAGGACTAGGACTGCTGGGTCATACGCTAAACATACATTTGACTTTATAGGGCACGGCCATACTATTTCCCAAACTGGCTGTACCCTGTACCCTTTTGTATTTCCACCAGCAATGTATGAATTCCAAGGTCTCCATGTTCTTGCCAAAATTTGCTACTTTCAGTCTCTTTCATTTTTAGCCATTCTCGTGGACATGTATGTATCTCATTGATTTTTTTACTAAAAAATTTGTATTACTTAATACCAATTTAAAAAATATAGCCCTGGCTGGTGTGGCTCAGTAGATTGGCACCATCCTGCGAACCGGGATGCATGCCAGGTCTCCAGCCAGGTCCCCAGCTGGAGGCAGGTGAAAGGCAACCATACATTGGCATTTCTCTCCCTTTCTTCCTCCCTCCCTGCCCTTCTCTCTAAAAATAATGAATAAAAATCTTTAAAAATAAAATAAAATAAAAACATAAACAAGATAAAATAGGATATATATTCTAAGTATACTTGTATAGATTTAAAGAAAAATGTTTAAAATATAATATTATTGTGAAGACTATATTCACAACATTGTAAACAATAATTCAAATTTTAAGAATGATGCCATTATAGCCCTGGCTGGTGGCACAGTGGATAAGGTACCTGCCTTCGAACCCAAAGGTCACTGGTTCAATTCCTCAGTCAGGGCACATAACCAGGTTGCAAGCTAGGTCTCCAGCCAGGTCTGTAGCTGGAAGCAAATGAAAGGCAACCATACATTGCTGTCTCTCTTCTTCTCTGCCTCTCTCCCTTCCCTTCTCTCTAAAAATAATAAATAAAATCTAAAAAAAGAATGATGCCATTATAAATAACAATTCTAAGCTTTAAAAAAAATATTTTATTTATTATTTTTAGAGGGAGGGGAAGGAAGAGAGGCAGAGAGGGAAAGAAACAGTAATGGATGGTTGCCTTTCACCTGCCTCCAGCTACAGACCTGGCTGGAGACCTGGCTTGCAACCTGGTTATGTGCCCTGGCTAAGAATTGAACCAGTGACCTTTGGGGTTACAGGCTGGTGCCTTATCCATTGTGCCACCAGCCAGGGCTCAATTCTAAACTTTTATGAATATAACATAGTTTCAAACTATCTCATTGTGGTTTTAATTTGCTTTTCTCTGATTACTAGAGATAATGAAATTTTTTCTAGGGCTTATTTTTTATTCATATATCCTCTTTTATGAAGGATTTGTTCCAATTTTTGCTCCAACCTTTTTTAGTCCTTTGCCTCTTCTTTTATTAGGTAGTTTATATTATCACTAACTTTTGTTACTTATAAATTGAGTCAGATTATATGTCTTGCAAAAATATATGTAGTTTTATGAGTTACTTTAAAAAAAAAGATTTTATTTATTATTTTTTGAGAGAGGGGAAGGGAAAGAGGCAGATAGGGAAAGAGACATCAGTGTATGGTTGCCTTTTACCTGCCTCCAGCTACGGGCCTGGTTGGAGACCTGGTTTGCAACCTGGTTATGTGCCGTGGCTGGGAATTGAACCCACAATCTTTGGGTTCACAAGCTGGCACCTTATCTATTATGCCACCAGCCAGGGCTGTGAGTTACTTTTAAGGGCAATAATTTTTAATCTTGATGAAGTCAATTTACTTTCTTTTTTTTTTCACAGTTTGTGCTTTTGGGTACTGCTTCCATTGTTTTTTACCCAATCTAACATCACAATGATTTTCTTCTAAAAGTTTTTTTTTTTTTTAAGATTTTATTTATTATTTTTAGAGAAAGGGGTGGGGAGAGAGGCAGAGAGGGAGGGAGACATTTATATATGGTTGCCTTTCACCTGCCTCCAGCCACAGACCTGGCTGGAGACCTGGCTTGCAACCTGATTGTGCCCTGGCTGGGGAATCAAACCAGTGACCCTTGAATTCGCAGGCTGGCACCTATCCACTGAGCCACCAGCTAGGGCCTAAATTTTTTTTAATAGTTTATTTCTTAATGTATTTTTTACCATTACCATTTATCCTCCTTATACCCTCATTCACTTACACCTATCCCTCATCCTCTGCAATCAATACACTCTTGTTCATGTCCATGAATCTTTTTTTTTTTTGCTCCATCCCTCCACCCCTAACCCCCACCCCAGAGATGTCAGTGTGCCCTCTATCTATGAATCTGTCTCTATTTTGTTAGTTCAGTTCCAATATGAGTGTAATCATATGGTATTTGTCTTCTTCTGACTGGCTTAATTCACTTGGCATAATGTTCTCCAGGCCCATCTATGCTGTTGCAAAGGGTAAAATTTTCTTCTTTTTTACTGCCTCATAGTATTCTATTATGTAAATGTATCATAGCTGTTTTAGCCACTCATCTACTGATGGACACAGGCTATTTCCAAATATTGACTATCATGAATAATGCTACAATGAACATAGCGTGCATATATTCTTTCCAATTAGTGATTCGGGTTTGTTCAGTTAAATTACAAGAAGTGGAACCATGGGGTCATAAAGCAGTTCCACTTTTAATTTTTTGAGATATCTCCATATTGCATTCCACAGTGGTTGTACCATCCTGCATTCCCAACAACAGTACAGAAGGGTCCCCCTTTCTCCACACCTTCACCAGCACTTGTTTGTTGATTTATTGATGGTAGCCATTCTAACTGGTGTGAAGCGATATCTCACTGTGGTTTTAATTTGCATTTCTCTGATGATTAATGTTGTCAATCATCTTTTCATGTGTTCATCAGCCACCTGAGTGTCCTCTTTGAAGACGGATCTATTCAGGCCCTTTGACTGTTTTTTCATAGAATTGTTTTCTTTCTTTCTATCTTCTTTCCTTTTCTTTCTTTCTTTCTTTCTTTCTTTCTTTCTTTCTTTCTTTCTTTCTTTCTTTCTTTCTTTCTTTCTTCCTTCCTTCTTTCCTTCCTTCCTTCCTTCCTTCCTTTCTATTTTGGTGTTGAGTTTTATAAGTTCTTTATAAATTTTGGATATTAACCCCGTATTAGATATATCTGTGAATATATTCTCCCATACAGTGGGTTGTCTTTTCATTTTGTTGGTTTCCTTTGCTGTGCAAATATTTTTAGTTTGAGGTAGTCCCATTTGTTTATTTTTTTTCTTTTGTTTCCCTTGTCGGAGGAGATATATCGGGAAAAAACATTGCTGTGAGCAATGTCCAAGATTTTACTGCCTATGCTTCCTTCTAGGATTTTTATGGTTTCAAGTCTAACATTTAAGTCTTTAATCCATTTTAAATTTATTCTTGTGTGTGGCTTAGTTTCATTTTTTTAGCCCTTAAATTTAGGTCTGTGAATCCACCTTGAGTTAACCTTGGCATGGTGTGAAATGAGAGTCAAGGTTAATTTTTTCCATATAGAATAACCTGTGGTTCCAGTACCTATTGTTGAAAAGATCTTTTCTCTATTGAATTATCTAACTTGGCACCTTCGTTGAAAATTAATTGACCATATTAAGTACAGTTCTATTTTTGGAAACTGAATTCCGTTCCAAATAAAAAGTCATCTTTTTTTTCTTCTTCTTGCCAGCATTTTGAAAAGGCACTATTTAAAGAGCTTTTGGTTCATATTTATTCTGCCATTTCTGATAAACATTTCCTTGCTCCAGTGGCCATCCATAACATTGGGAATGGCAGGGCATTTGGGCTTCTCTGCCAGGCTTCCCACCTTCCTCCTGCCTTCCCACACTTTGGACACTGACATCAGCTCTGTGGCTTTGAACTAATTAAAAATGGACTGACCTGAGGTTCTCATTTCTAATGGATAATGAAAAATGAATAGATAATCACAGACACTGATACTAGCAACAATAGCTAACACGTCCAGCACGTGTTGCCATGTATCAAGCACTTTAAAAGTTATTTCACTGCCCCAACAACTTTATGAAGTAGGAATTATTATCCCAATTTACAGAAGTGGAATCTGAGGTCCAGGGGGATTATAAGGGCTGTCCAAGACCACACACACACAGTAAGAAGCTGAACTGGGACACACACCTTACCTGTCTCCAGAGCCTTATACTTGACCCAAATGCTGTACTGCTCAATCAGCCACCCATCAAATGACTCTTAGAAAGAGTCATTTTCCTTTTCAGACAAGGAAAATGAAATCCAGGATTAAGTTGGAAGCAGAGCTGGTGCAACACGCTGTCTTCCTAGATTTAGGCACTTCCTTGTTTTGGCCTCTACCACCCTTAGGCATCTCCAGATTGTGGGGCTCCAGGCTGTAACACTGTGCTTCCAGGGAATTGCATCCCATTCTCAGCCTCTGCACCACTCACTAGATGATACCTCTTCTAACAAGACCTATTCTCCACTACCTGTCATGGCAGGAAAATCACCTGGTAAATTCCTCTAATGGTCCCCTCCAGGTGTATTCCAGTGGATATTTACTGAGCCCACATAGAAAGTATTGTGTTAAACTATGAGAACATGTATATATATAAGAAATAATAGCCTCTCTTCCAAGGGTTTACAAATACTATTATCAACTAATACTTATTAAATCTCCAAAAAGTTTCTGTACAGAACAAATATTACACACATAACTGATCTTAATGCTCACCTTGCCCCTCCTTTTACTAACTTTTATTAAATTATTCATGTAATTAATAAATGTATTTCTGGTTCCTTTGTCCAACACCATTGTATTTTGATTTAGAGAAAAGAGCATTTATTTGGAGTCAGAGGTCTTGATTTCTAAGGTCCTTTTTGTCACTTATCAGCTTGATGACCTTAAGCAAATTATTTCTTATTTCTCTGGGCTTTTTTCCTAACCTGTAAAGGGTTACTGTGAAGCCAATAGAGATAGCAAAATTCTTTTAAAAATTCTAATATTTTCGAGAGCTATAGAAGAGAACTTAAGTTTCAGACTTAAAAGAGATATATTCCCAGTTTTACCCAACCAACATGTTAAAGAACGTGTGATAACAAATCTTCCTTGAGGAGCTAGGTGGTCGGGAAAGCCCACCAAGGAGCTAAGGGAATGGCTACTGACCCCAGCCTCACTTTATTCACATTCCTTTTTGCAACAAAATCACCAGTTATTACAAATCATGGTCCTTCTTGAATAATCAAACTCAAAATGGTCTATGATCAGATTTCAGAGATTTAAATAGAGAGAGCTTTGAGTAACGGGAGAGAATTCTTAAAGACTTTGATATAATAAATCACTTGTCTCATTCATTCATCCTTCAACCACCTTTCATTGACCATATACAATGTTTTCTGCTAGGCAATATTTTAGAGGTTGGAGATGTAAAGATAAAGAGTGTTCATGGTGCTTCTAAAACTCTGGGAGGAATTGGAGGGGGACTAGAGAATCTGGTTGGCAAATCCTAAGTGAGGGAGTTGCTATCTTGGGGAAGACTGAAGGAGAGCAGGACCAAAGTGACCCCCACTCAGCCTCCTGTTGCAAGACTCAGTTCTTTGCCCCGGTTGGTGGCACAGTGGATAAAGTACTGGCCTGCAAACCCAAAGGTTGCTGGTTCAATTCCTTAGCCAGGGCACATAACCAGGTTGCAAGTCAGGTCTCCAGCTAGATTCATGGCTGGAGGCAGGTGAAAGGCAAACATACATTGATGTCTCTCTCCCTCTCTGCCTTTTTCCCTACCCCTCTTTCTAAAAATAATAAATAAGATCTTAAAAAAATAAAATTAAAAAAAAACTTGGTTCTAATCATTAAAGAGTTTATTGTCTAGTGAGGGAGACAGAAATAGAAACCAAGAATGACAAGAAAATGTAATAGTTGTATGAAGGAGATATGCACAAAGTACTATGAACACACACACGCTGCCCCCCCCCCCCCCCCCCCCCCCCCCCCCCCACAAAACATTGATTCTGATTGAGAGAGGTGCCTGGCAGGGGAGGGCACTGCAGCCTGAGAGAAGACACATGGATTTGTACCATTTGTTAGACTTTTAGTCTATGCATTTAGTGCTTCTCTGAGTCTCTGTCTCTGTCTCTGTTACTCTCACTCTCTCTCTCTCTCTCCCCCACCCCTCTCTCAACACCTCACTTTGTACAACACTTTATAGTTGAAAAGTATTTTCATATTCTAGTTTGTGGTACACACAAGCAATGGAGTATTACTTAGCCATAAAAAAGAATGAAATTTTGTCATTTGCAACAACATGGATGGACCTGTAGAGTATTATGTTGGGTGAAATATGTCAGAGAAAGATAAATGCCATATGATCCCACTTATATGAGACCTTTCCTGAAAGTATCAGCTGTGCAAACTGTTTCAATTATATTGACATTGGCTCTATACTTTTGGGACAGACCTCATATGTGGAATCTAAAAAACAAAATAAGTGAACAAACAAAAGAGAAACAGACCCATGGATACAGAGAATAAGTTGATGGTTGCCAAAGGGGTAGGGGTAGAAGGAAGGAAAAAATGAAGAGATGCTCAATAAAATATTGTTATTGTTAGAAACTTTTTAAAAAAAGACTTTCTAAGTCTGTGCTTCATTTGATTTAATAAAAATAGGGGTAGAAAAGAAAAATAATTACCATTTTACAAATGAGGAAATATAGGCAGCAAGAGTTTACCAAAGTCACATGTCTTATAGAAAACAATGGGGCTCTGCTCAGAACATTACCTGACTGCTTTGAACCTCCTATCTAACTTCATTCTTTTTTGTAGTGTATTTTTTGTTCTAGAACATAGTGAGGGTTTGGAATCCTGTGCTACTGTGATTTGGAAGAACAAGAACATGACTTATATTCTGGGACCCAAAGGCCTCATACTTTCAGTGGTTGTAATTATAACCCAGGTACATTCTATCTTTAGGAAAAAAAATCTTGCTGATTGAATGAAGGGTTTAGGCTATAGTCATTTGGTGCTAAAGTTATATGATTTGTTTTTATGTAAAATGAATATGATTTTAAAGTACAGGTAATCCCTTCTCTGCTTTTTGCCACTTCGGCTTATAAAATGTTTCACAGAAAATTTCAAATAGCAAGGGAAACCTGTATTCATTAAGACACACACACACAGTATGGACAATTACAAGGTAAACTGTTAATAATCACTATCTTTGGGTAATTGGATCATATTTTAATTTTTTCCTTCTTTTTGCTTAAGTATACACCTTCCCCCCCCCCCCCGAGTAAGTGTGGAAAGCTTATATAATTTAAATAAATATATAATTCCACTTAGTATTAAACAGCCAAAAAACATAGTCAGCAATTGGCAAAATGTAGCAGATTTACAGAGCAATGGAAAATTTTCAACAAAGGCATGTTAGAGATTTCAGACTCATTACTGAGACTAAATAGTACCATTTTTGACAAACATGTTAATTCAATAAGCTTTGATATGTAGCCAAAAAGAATTTCTTAAAAGAGAATTTTGGCTAGTGATCACCAGAAAATACACTAGTTTCTAACTATTCCCTGTCTGTGATATATGACCACCCAAAGTGTAAAAGACTCAGGTTTTGCCTCAAAGTGCTTATAATTTAGTAGAATTTCATTTTATGGGGATGGTAGTGGTTATGATTTGAAAGTAAAAATTGTATCAAGTCATAATAACTTCTAAAATACTTAAAAATGACCTTCTAAATAGAGTATACACAGATATGCCATTCAATTACATTTATAATAGACTGAAATTCTGCTAACTCTAAATTGGTTTTCTAAAGTTCTCAATTAATTCTTCAATTTCTTGGAGATGCCACTACTACCTACTCTTCTGACTCTGGGATCCTTGGAGTCACTCCTAACCATTCAGACTACCCTTGGCATGACCTGTTTGCTTCATTGTTCAGGAGCATCACTGTTCATCACCTTGTTGTAATTTTTATTCTCTCTCTCCTTATTTAATTCTTACAGTCCACATCAATTCACATTGTGCATACATGGCACCAGTTAAGAGGGTAATATTTACTCCCAAATAACCACTGAACAAGACCAATTGAGTTGTGTTCAAAGAGATCAGCAGCTGGGGTAGGTTGGGAAAATGGAACAGGTTAGGAAAAGGGGACATGTTGACTGGGCTTGTATTCTGAAATGTATTTTTTAATTGCTCATTGCACATGGAAGGCCCTGTACTGGAGGCTGGGAATATGACATATTCCCCAAGGGATGCTGCCCACTGCCCTGTGGAAATGTGGGAGGCAGCATTCATCTGACAACTACAGAAATAAATGTAAAGTACAATGGTAAGCAAGGGAAGAAAATGAAGGAAGGTGTGAGTGTATGTGTAGATGTCAACAAATGGGCCTAGGCCAGAAAAGTGCTCAGTAAGTTTAAGAATAAGTCATACTATTCATGTTCATTAGGCAGAAACAGAAATCACATTTTCTGAGAGTTCACCATGTGCTGGGCTGAGACAGGGTCTTATATCACACACAATCCTACAAACGCATTGAAGAGGCTGGCATGATGAGCCACAGTTTTTAAATGAATAATGGAGGCCCAGAGAGATTAAGTGTCTTGAATCAACCTGGAAAGGTAGGAAGAGCCAGGAAAGATCCTCTGGACTTGGTTGTACAATTTCTCTGAGAGTGGGGAAGCTTTAAAAGCTTCCGAACAGAGACATGGCTTGATAGAAAGTGTTTTAGGAAGTCTGATTGAGATGGGAAAGAAAAGACATGGCTAAATTAGGAAGCTACCCTAGCTAGTGTAGACAAGGGGTGAGGAACACTGTACCTGCCTCCAAGGGAAAACTTGGGACTGGGAAGGTGTGGTGAGGTCACAAGAGCCCTCTTTTATCTTTTAAATTCCCACTGCACTGAATAATGTAATATAGTAACAGATATCTATCCCGAGTCTTAATTATGCTGCTAAATTTTAGAGCTTACAAAATAAAAAATGTTTAAAATTCTACTATCAGAGACGGAATTCAAGTCAAACATAGATAAACGCATGGGCTAGTTATAAAATAGGCCACAATATTTATTTTTTACTTGTTGCAAGACGGTTACTCCAACTGATGAAGCCATAGTTAATTCCTACATCTTATAAATGGCAGTTTTTGTTTTCAAGTCTATCTTTATTTTAGCTTCAACTCTGGGCTGGCTTACTTGGCAATGCCCTAAACTGAGCCTTTCCACCAGTCGTCATGGGTGATTTTGAGTTTATTGGATGGAAGTCCAGGGAAAAAGCCAGGCCTCAGGCGCGTGGGGCGGAGTGGGCCTGACCCCCTTATAGACACTTCACCGCCACATTCCCTACAGCCTGTCCACCCCCGTGCCGCGAGAGGCGGCACGCAGCATCTCTATACTGGCAAGGGGGTTCCTTAGAGTGTGTGGGCCCCGCAGGCTGGGCCGCAGTGGAAGGAATCTAGGAAGGAGGACCCGCCCTGCCCCTGCCCCGAGGGTTTGTAGGTTCTGAGCGGGTCCTAGAGGCACATGTCCATTCAGGTTGCAGCCAGCCCGGTAACTGGTGATCTTATCCTCGTCCCCAGCACGTACAAAGTTTACGGTGAAATCATCTAATGTTTGGCCCAGGCCCCCGGCAAAAAAGCCCAGAATGAGGCTCTCGGGACCTCAGCACGCATTCCACTTTGTGCCCAACCCAGAAAAATTGCGTATCGGAGATAACCTTTGGTTTGGCGGGTGGGGGGAGGGGGAGGGGGAGGGGACGCTGGGAGGATGGGGATTGTCCTCCCCCGTGGCCAGGGTGGTCTCCCAGACCCAGAGGGAAGGGCAGACATCCAGGCCCCACCCCTGAGCCTAAGACTCAGAATCTGCATTTTCAGTAAGACCCCAGGTGATTCCTGCTCACACTAAAATGGACCCGCTGCAGGTCAGGAACCCTGAACGATAAATACTGATAAACTGGTGCAGAGCCATTAGAATCCCAAAGGAGGCCAAGTTACATTTCTAAAAAAGCCGAAGTGGGACAAAGGAAGGTTTACAGTCTTAAAAGCATTTAATTGACAGTGTTTAAAACAAAACAACACATGACTCAAGGACCACATCGCCCCTGCTGCAGGCGTGGGCGAGGAAGCCGGTCCAACTTCTCTGCCCCTGGGGAAAACCTATTGAAAGAATGTGGGAGTGATTTTTTAAGTTTTCTGACTTTGGGGACAAAAAAAGTGCTTTCTGAGAATCTGATCAAATTAAACTCTTCTTGGAGACCAAAAGAGGAAGAAATATATTTATTTTCTTTTTAAAGATAGCATTTAATGTGGGATTCTTCAGCCTACTCTGGGGCACGTCACACTGGATGAGTGTGAGGATCCTGACATGCAGCTCAGTCACCAGGGACAAACCCGAAAGCAGGCCTGTCTCTCCTGCCTAGGATGAAAAATAGAAATCCCTATCCCGCAGGGTTGTTCAGATCATATGCGTAAACATGTGCAAAGTAGGAGCCTTATACAGAGAAAACTTTGTATACATTTTGTTTACAAAACAATGAACTGAGTGCTCATCCAGCTTTGCTCACTGCCTCCAAACTTACTGCTTAGAATCAAATCCACACCCCTTGTCCCCACCAGGCCCAATGTGACCTGACCCGCCCCATCTGCCACCTCATCCCTCTCGTTCCTGACCTTCTCGGAACAACAGCTCCAGCCTACCTGCTGCCTGTCAATCCTGCCAAATCCATGCTCACCTTCTGGCCTTGCCCTAGTCTCTTTTCTTTTCAACCTGATCTTGTCACAAGAGACACTCCTGTCACTCAAGTCTCATCCTCACATCCCTCCTTAGAGAAGTCCTCATTTCTAGGAAATAATCTACCATTCCTTCTGGAGCTTCTATCTTTTTACATTTTCTTCTCAGCACTTAACCACTCTCTGAATCTATTGGTTTGCTTCTTTACATATTTGCTTTCTGAGTCCCCCATTGTGACAATGTTGGCCCCAAGAGGGCTCATTCTTGTCACTGCCATCTTTCCCAGTGCCTAGAATAGACTCTTGACACAGGTCATGCTCAAAGAACATTCGTTGAATGTATTAGTGAATGTATGAATCAGTAGAATAAGCAATATCTCAGGAGGAAACACTTGAAGCCCCAGGGAGATTGAGGGTTTATTGCCTTTGTTTGAGGTGAGGGCAGAGGGGAGGAGGGAGGAGTAGGGGAACCTGGAGAGTCTCCTTCCTGAGTTCCCTTCACCTCCTCTAACATACACTGGGGGTTTTCTTGTGGGCAGTTGTCCCCCAGGGTCCTTCTTGCTCCTTAAGGAAGAAGTCTAAGACTCTTGGGTCTTAACTGTACCTAATGTCACACCAGACAAGCATACAACAGATGTTCCATAGAAACATTAGGTGAAAGAACAGTTGTGTATATGTGCATATGTAGACACACACCACACACACACATTTCAATTTAATACTAGTAAAGTTATTGAGGGTTATTTTTGGGAAATACCAGAATTTTAGTTAAGAGAAGTTTGTTTTGGGATTCTTTTAAAGTAGGGTCTGGAGATGGAATATAAAATATACTTTGGAATCTGGTGGCTCAGAGTAGAGAATTTAGGGGAGAGGTAGGAACTGGGGGTTGGACACCAGGGAGCAAAGTCCAAACTTGGAGCAAGTATGCTTGCTGCTTACTGGGAGAGGATTGGAAAGAGGCAGGTCTGCTGGGAGGGACACCTGCCCTGCCCTCCTTGGTCCAGGAGTATTGGGTAACCAGCCCAGTGGGGGACCAGTCCTCTGCCCTGGGTGCTGGGGGTGGGGTAAGGGCCGGAGGGTAGGGATTGCAGGAAGTTTAGGATATTTTCCTGGGAGCCAGTAAGTAGTCTCTGAATTGCCTTTACATAGATAGATGAGGGTGGGGAGAGAGGAAGAGACAGAAACCCCCTAGGGGGAACAGAGGGAGGTTAGCAAAGAAACCAGTTCTCAGGTGACCCCTAAGAATCTACAAGCCTTTTTCTGGAAGCCCCACCTGAAGGCCAATTGTCCTGCAATCTACAAGCTGGTTTTGGCTTTAGGCTTATCTAAATCCTGTCTTGGGGGGTAGGGAAATAGGAGGACAAAGAGATAGCTCACATAACAAAAGCATTTTTTTTTTTTTTTGTGGCTGGAATTTAAATGCTTCAAAAATAAATTGCCTACAGAAGTAAAGGAGAAGTTGCTTTGAAAAACAGTTCCCTTAACCCATCCAGGGTAGTTATTGGATGGGGAGGCTTTAAAACCCTGAATGTGTGCATAAAAGAGAATTATGCTGTTTCATTCCTGACTTTATGGGGAGTAGTAGTTTTCTGTACAGAGATTGGACAGTTTAATAGGATTAGGGAGTTTGGAGTTCTGGCTAAAGGAAGACAAAAAGGGACATATTTTCCATATTGAGGAGTGTCTTAGGATAAGTCACTTAACATCTCTGCTCCAGTTTCCTCATTTGGAAAATGAAGAGTCCTAGTTCTTACCTCATTTCTTCTGTTGGGCAGATTAAATGAGATACCGTGGGTGGAGCATCACAGTAGAACATAGGCACCTTGAGGGCTGGATTATTGAAAAGCACTCAAAATTATTTCCATTCCGTAGATAGTACATTAGGCTTTGGGATACAAGGAGGAAGAAAACGTCCCAGCCTTGAGGAATTGGGTCTTAAGGTGAAGACAGATCTATAGACAGATAATGACAATCATATGTTTTATGCTGCAGGACCTGGCAGGGAATAACAGCTGGCTTTCCTGGGGTCTTGTCCTACTAAGGCCAACGAAAGGGTTCACCTCTGGATTGTTTGTTCCAGGACCTAGTACGGTGCCTGCCATGTTCAAGCTGAAAAAACACTTGTTGAATGAATGGAACCAACTTAGACCTTGTCTCTATCAGTATCAAGAAAAACTCCCGAACTACAATAGTGGTGTAACATTGTAAGACTGAACTGAGGCAGGGAAAGCTAAGGAAGGTTAGGAAGAGCAGACTCAACTTGGTGGTCAATATACAACATTATCTTGGTGGCAACATCCTGTCCACAACAAGGAGCAGTTGGTGAAAAAAAGGAGAACGAGATCTCAGAGTCTGGAGGAGAAATAGAAAGAGGGATGACTACACTGTAAGGGAGGGAGGGCTGTGGGCCAGAGACGGAACCTGGAAACTGAAGGGCCAAATGGAGGGCCAAGGATAGACAGGATTGGAAAAGGTAGGCCAGGGTCCCAAGCAGCTGGACTTGGTACATGTGTGATTGTCCAAGGGTATGGTGGGAGAGAGCAGCTGTCACAGTTTTATTCTGTTTCCTTCCAAACTTTATTGGGCCTGCTTTTCCCTACCCAGCCCCCAGGTTAGAGAGGAGGTTAGGGCACATACCCTGGAGTCAGAATGACCACCCCAGTCCCATTAACTTGGGACAAGTTACTTAACCTTCCCATGCCTCAGTTTCCCCAACTGTGACAGATGATTACTGTGAGAATTAAGTTAATTCATGTAAAGGACTGAAAGCAGAAAATGGCATGAAGTAAGTACTGGTTATACTCTAGCTGGTAACTTGTCACCGGGACAGCATGTCCTTGTCCTGGAAGTGAGGGTGTCTTGGCTGCAACCACACTCATGAGCTACAGGAAGCGTAGGTGTGTGTGAGGTAGAGGACTATGTGGTCATGTTTGCATTTTAGAGAGGGGCAGATTGAAAGGAGGGGACAAGTCCTGAGGAGGCCAGGAGCCAGGGAGGAGGAAATTGTGGCTGAGAATATGTGAGTAACAGGAGGTCCTGAAACTAAGATCTGAGTAAATTAGAGGTACAATTGACAAGGGTTCTGAGTAGTCAGAGGTGGGTAATAAAGATAGATGTCCCAGTTTCCAGCTTGGGGACTGGGAGGGTAGTAATGCTAGAGCTGAGATGGAGACTGTAGATGGGCTTAGGGTAGGGGTTCATAATGAAGTCCTATATTCCAAATGGGGACATCTGCTCAGACAGATTTCCTTCTCAAAATTTGTCAGTGAGCCACTTTGCTATTAGATAAAGGGGATTCTAGTATGGCTTACCTCCTAGGATTAGTGTAAAGACCGGTTAATGCAAATCAAACATTTAAGACCTAGTAAGTGTACAAAGTAAGTACCATGTGAGTATTTGCTATCAAACTAATTATAATTCTGTAAGTAACTAATATAACTTTCAAAGCCCTTTGTCTATCCTCTGTCCATGTCCAGAGTGACCTAGCCCCACTCCTCTTGCTTGCGAAAGAGTTGCTCCAGTTCACTGAGGACACTGGCCTTCTCTCCTCCAGACTTGAGAACTCTCCACCCTCCTCTGTTTTCTGCTTAACTACATTCCTTCTTCATGTCTCAGCTAAGATGTCATTCCCTCTAGAAACTTTTCCATAACTCCCGAAGCCTGGGTTGGGCAAGGGATCCTATGTATTTTCATAGCCTTTATAATACCATGTCAGTGAATCTTGGGGTATTGGGAGCCCCTTTAGGGCAATACCATAGCTGTCTTATGGAACATGGTCTTCCAAGAACCAAGTATTGGCTTGTAGAGAGTTGGTCTATACATTTTGTTTAGATGAATGAATGAATTAGATGGATGTCAGAGGAGAGATCTGCATAGGAGATATAGAATAAGGTCATCAGCATATGGGTGACATTTAAATTCTGAGAGAGATGAGATTATCAATGCAAGCATTCTTCATTCTTGATCTCTCATCTTTGACCTGTTATATTTTTCTGGAAACTGTTTGCCATGACTCCAAGAACATCATTCTGTTCTACTGGTGCTGCCTCTTGGGCAATAGATCATCTCTGATCTCTTTCATCATTTCTTCCATCCTAGCCACCCCTCAACATGTATTTCCACCACCCCCACTCCCATAATTAATCTCTACATCCAGCTTCGACTTCACTCCTGATCTGTATTTCCAACTGCTCATAAATACTCCAACTGCAACTTTCACAGTGAGCCAAGTGGGACAGGACATTATTTCCACCCTCCTTCCCATACCTCAAACTGAGCTCCCCTCCTCATAATCAAACCAAGTTTTGTGAATAGGATCCCCACTCTCACAGTCTCCAAACTAAGTCTTAAAAGTTTCAATTCCTTCTCCCTCTCTCCCCCCACATCCTTCCTCTTATATATCTTGTCATTTCTGATTCTGGTACTCTGGAATTTGACTTCTCATTTCATTTTCACTGTCACAGTTTTAATAGCTTCTAATGGGCCTATCTGTCTACAGGTAACTTTCTAAAACAAAAGTCTGATCAGTCCACTTTGCCACTGAAAGACCTTCAAAGGCTGCACAGCTTGCAGAATGAGGTCCAAGCTCCTGTCCATGATGATCAATGTCTCCACAATCTGGCCCCCGCATTTTCCCAGCCTCATCTCTCCCTAGCTCATGCACCAAAAGCTCTCCAAGTCTATCTCTACATTGTATTGGAATTATTTGTTGAGCTTTCCCTCTGTAGTCTCAATTCCACATGTCAGGACCAGCCCTTATAAATCTCGGTATCTGAAGTAGCAGATTGCCTGAGAAGTGAGTGTTTTCTGAATAACTGGCCATTACCACTTTTGGAGAGGGTATCTCACCTAAGCCTCCTAATCTGACATCTAGTTCACTAACACACAGAACATATTCAATAAACATTGGTGGACTCGCTGAGTTATTATGGAATGTAAATTACATGAGGACAGGAACTTGATTTTTTAACTAAAGTACATTTGAAATAAAATATTATATAAATTTAGGGTGGACATGTTAATGTGGTATTTTCATATGTTGTTATGTGATTGTCATTTTAGTGATAATTTAGTATATTGTCTAACAGTATCTAACATAATTAGTATTGGTGCTCTTGTTTACTGAATGTTTGAATCTTGTACAAACAAAATTACTCTTCTCCACTCCACTGCAGAACTAATTTTGGACAAATATGTCTTAACTTAAATGAATTTTATTAATTTAATTAGTTTTTTCTAGCTCAGTATTTGAGCAATAAAAGAAAAGTTCTTGTCTCATATGTGATGAGCTCAACATTAGAAATATAAAAAATAAATTGGACGTCAAATAAACTTACATTAAACATTTTGTTGGTGGGGTTCTTATTTATAAAACGAGAGGTATAAGTGCTTCTCCAAGCGGATCCGCATTAAATTCAGGCACATTGCGACAAGTGTGGATTTCTGGGCCCCACCTCAAATGAACTAAATCTGATTTTCTAAGGGTGGGGCCCATGGATCTGCATTTTCAGCAGGACTGACTGCTTATCTGGACATTATGTATGCCCTAAAGGGCAGCACTATTTTAGTTCTTCTAAAATATTTTAGTAGTTGGGTGTTAGATTTTTTCTATTCTATTTTTTTTTAAAGATTTTAATAGTTATTTTTAGAGAGAAGGGAAGAAAGGGAGAAAGGGAGAGAGAGAGAAACATTGATGTGTAGTTACCTCTCACACATCTCCAACTGGGGAGTTGACCCAGAACCCAAGCATGTGCCCTGAATGGGAATCAAATCAGCAATCCTCTGGTTTGCAGGCCAATGCTCAATCCATTGAGCCACATCAGCCAGGGCTGATCTTTTCTATTCTTTTTCTCTCTTTTTAAAAATTATTTTCATTCTCTCTTTTATTGGCTATTTTTCTTAGTCTCTTTGGAAAGTCCCACTACCCACCCCTCCTTAATTTCTACTATCATTTATAACTGTCCTAACTACTCTCCTGAACTCAAGTATTTGCAGTGTTCACCACTGGGTCCTCTGTGTGGTCAGCAAAGGCCTCAGGTGATTCTTTTATACCCTCCCTTTTTCCCTTCTCCCTTCCCTGCCCCCCCCCACCCCCCACACACCTAAAGTGACTGATTAAAAAGGAAAATTGAAAATATAGAACAACAGACATACATTGAGGTCAATTTAGTGGCCGGTGTTACTTCAATGGCTACAAAAAAAAAAAAAAAAAAGGAGGGAGGCTATGAAGTCTGGAGGGAGGCTATTAAAATACCATTAATAGCCCTGGCTGGTGGCACAGTGGATAAGGTGCCAGCCTGCAAACCCAAAGGTTGCTGGTTTGATTCCCCAGCCAGGGCACATAACCAGGTTGCAAGCCAGGTCTCCAGCCAGGTCTGTAGCTGGAGGCAGGTGAAAGGCAACCATACATCACTGTTTCTCTCCTTCTCTGCTTCTCTCCCTTCTTCTCTCTCTGGAAATAATAAATAAAATATTTAAAAATAAATGAATAAATACAATGTGAAAACATAATAATAAAATACAATACAACTAATAAATACAAAACATTTAGGTATCCATTTTTGGTATATGTTTCTCATTGATTGTCTTAATTCCCAAAGCACAGATCCCAGTTTAGGTTCAGGTAGGGTCTGGGTAGTCTCTTGATGGGGGTAAGGCTGTAGTGAGGGCAATAGATAAGAAGGAACTGACCCTGGCTGGTGGCACAGTGGATAAGGCATTGGCCTGAGAACCCAAAAATCGCTGGTTCGATTCCCAGCCAGGGCACACAACCAGGTTGCAAGCCAGGTCTCCAGCCAGATCTGTGGCTGGAGGCAGATGAAAGGCAATCACACATTGATGTCTCTCTCCCTTCCTTTCTCTCTAAAAATAATAAATAAAGTCTTTCTGGAAAAGAAAAAAATAAAAAGAAACTGAAATGAAACCAAAAGCAAAGCCAGGCAAATTTTGTCAGGCAGGGGAGCTGAAGCTTTAGTCAGTAATGTCCCACTCTAGTTACACAGAATTATCAGGGCAGCTTTTCATTGGTCTCACCCCAGGCCACATAGATAAGAAACTCTGAGAGTTTGAAAACCACTCAGATCAGCTGGAATGAGGACCAATAGGAACAAAGGGGCACCATGTAGATGGCGAGCCTATAGCTTCTGGATCAAGAGGGAACTCTCAAAGCTATGGATCCAGGGATCCAGGTCAGACACATAGCAAAGTCCTACTGTTTCTATTACAGCTAAGCACCAACTGTTTTCACTATTGTACAGAGAGATATAGTGATATCAGCACTGACAGACAAAGAGGAAAATAGTGGGAAAACAAACATGCCCTTTGAAGAATCTACCCTGAATATATGCTGTTTAATCATTTAAGTCCCGCTAAGGGCTTATGCTAGTATTCCTCAAGGTGATACAGCCAGTAAGTGAGTAACACAATCAAGATTCAGACTCATATATGTTGTCTCTAAAATATATATTCTTTCACTATATTTTGTTGCACATCATATCAAAAGAGGAAGAAAAAAATATTTGCCTGCCTTCTTAAAATTTTTAATTTGTTTAGTGGGGGAAAGTGTAGCTGTAAGGATGAAGAACCACGTTAAGTGTCTAAGAGGGGATTAAGCATGTTGTGAAAAAAAGAAGGGGAGATTGGAAATCATTTCCTGCTGAAGGTAGACTCTTCCAGAAAGCTTCTTGGGGAAGGGCATCCAAAGTAGGTAAAATCCAGCTGACAGAGACACCTCACATCTGTGCTCAACTAGGTAAGGCAAAGACGGGGCATGGAGCAGAAGAAGGGCGTTATCATGAAGACTGCCAAATTTGGTAAGGATCCCAAAAGAGGGGACAGCTGTATTTACCTAGGGCAGAAAGAGCAAAAGGCCTGGGGTTTGTTTGTGCAGAGTTCAAGGTGACTAACAGGAGGAGGTGAAGAGTCTCATGAGGCTGACGGCAGCTTGAAAGCTGTCAACTCAGGGGATCCGAGCAAGGTCCTGGCCTTCAGTTCAAATTTACTAGACATCTGAACGCAAGTATTAGTAGGGCATGAGGGTTGGAAATGAAGTATTCTACTTGAGTGGGTCCCTATTAAATATTAATTACATGAACATCATTAGTTTTTTGTTTTTGTTTTTGTTTTTTTCCCCAAAAACCGGTATCAGAAAACATTGGTTAGAAGGACTTTTGGAGTCATATCTGGTTAAATAAAGAACAAAGATGTCTAGCTTGTTCAATAACTAAAAAGCTACTTAGAAATTACTGAACAGTTTTTTAGTAATTAAGAGAAAATCTTTATTAAAGCAATTTTCACCAAAAGTATAACATATCAATATGTATTAAATAATGTTTTCATCGTCATCACTTAGCTAAACAGTTTCTTAAAAGTCAATTTTGAAATACTGACTTTGAGATTTTTTTCCCTACAGGCTGGAGGATTCATGATTAAACTCGATTGCAGTCATGCTAGATTTCCTTCTTGGCATTTATTTTTCTTCTGGTTATATTTCACACAATTAATAGTGCCTTATGATTCAGGGTTTTGTGTAATTACTACCGACGATTAGGATCTCTCTCTTATAGAATGTTTTTTTCACACAGTCCCTCTGAAAGTAAAGGAAATTTATCATTACTCATGAAAGTCCCTCTATAAGAAAAAAATGATCAGACTTCAAAATGAATTTATTGTTCATTTATATCTCTATTTGTAGATAGAAAAATATGAATTATTCAGTACCCATTTAAAAATTTCTATAGTTTCCTATCTTATAGACTGTCTTTCCTCCAATTTTAGAATGTTTGAGAGAAATGAAAATTAAAAGCGAAGACACTTTTTTCTTTTTAATTTCTTGAAATGCTTGTTTTTTTCCTCCCCTCTAAGTATGAAAGTATTTTAGTGAAAGTTTCATCACAGCTTTGTCAATAATTAATCCTCTATTTCTTCAAAAAGTCTGACAATGTGAGAGTCACACTTATAGAACATAAACATTCTCCCTAATTGTGCAAGGGCTCCCTCTTCCCAAGCCCAGTTAGGGTGAACTGGAATGTGCCATAGTCACATTCCAGCACTTTCAACCAGCCAGGACTACAGGAAGAATGGATGAGAAGTTTTCTGCTGTAGAAAGAGGACTAGAAGAAGCTGGGAGGGACAGTAGAAAAGGAGATAAGGCAGGAAAATGAAGGGCAAGTGAGACAAACAAAACAGAGAAAATCAAACCAAGGGTGAGGTCGACCAATTATAATAAGAGAGGATGAGTGAAAAGCAGATTAGACATCCATCAGTAAGGCCAAGGGCTAGGACTCACAGAGAAGGAAGAGGAATATTCTTTAGAAACTAAACACTGTTCATTCACCAGAATATCCTTTTCCTTTTCTCTCCACCAAGAAAATATAGTTGCAAATCTAATGGAAGGGTTCTTCATTTATTCAGCTGGTGGATGACTGAATGAAAACTCAAAAGGTAAATCATGAAATTCTCACTGAGATCTACTTGGTAAACTCTTTAAAATTATGACAGCATTCTAAGCTGAATTTAAAAAATGTTTTTCTAATAGCATTTTACTTTGAAAGTTTTTTATGTTTTATGTTGCTTTTGAGTGATGGAATTGGTTTTGAGAGAATGAACTCACTGTGATATTTGCTCCAAAGCTCCCAAATGTTTTTCTCTTAATAACTTCATTGAGGTAGAGTAACATACCATAATGTTCACCAGTTTTAAATATACAATTCAATTATCTTTGATTAACTTGTACAACCATTACTATAATCCAGTTTTATTTCTTTATCTTTAAAGATTTTATTTATTGTTTTTCACAGAGGGGAAGGGAGGGAGGCAGAGAGGGAGAGAAACATCAATGTATGGTTGCCTTTCACCTGCCTCTAGCTACAGACCTGGCTGGAGACCTGGCTTGCAACCTTATTATGTGCACTGGTTGGGAATCAAACCAGCGACCTTTGGGTTCACAGGCTGGCACCTATCCACTAACCCACCAGCCAAGGCTTTATAATCTGGTTTTAGAACTTTGCTGTCACCCCAGTAAGATCTCATTGCCTGTCTGCCATTAGTTTTCATTCCTACCCCAACCCCCAGGCAACCACTGATCTACTTCCTGTTTCTAAAAATGAGACTATTCTGGACATTGCATATAAGTGGAACTATACAGTGTGTGGTCTTTTGTGGCTGGCTTCTTTCACTTTGCAATGTTTTTGCAGTTCATCCATGTTGTAACAAATATCACCATTTCATTCTTTTCCTGATGAATAATAGTATTTTATTATACAGCTATACCACAATTTGTTCACCTAATCAGCAGCTAATGGACATTTGGACTATTTCTACTTTTTGGTTATTATGAATAATGCAGTTGAAAACATTCCAAGTGCAAGTTTTTATGTGATCATATACTTTCATTTCTCTGGGTTAGATACCTAGCAGTAGAATTGCTTTGTCATTTGATAAAATTAAACATTTTAAGAAACTGCCATGATTTTCCATTTTCCATTTTCACCAACAACCTATGAAAGCACATCAATGTATGCGTCTGTTGTTATATCCTTGCCAACTTATGTTATTGTCTGTCTTTATGTAAGATATAATCACATCTTCTTTATTTATCTGTTGACAAATGCAGGTTATTTCCATGTTTTGGCTATTGTAAATAATATTGCAATAAAAAGGGATGCATCTATCTTTTCAGTGTTTTTTATTTCTTTGAATAAATACCCAGAAGTGGAATTGTTGGGTCATTAGTTTTATTTTTAATTTTTAAAAGGAACTGCCTACTGGTTTCTACAGTGGCAGCACCAATTTGCATTCCTATCAATAAGGCAGAAGGATTCTCCTTTTTCCACATCCTTGCCAACACTTGTTGTTTGTTGATTTATTAATGATAACCATTCTGACAGGTGTTAGGAGATGTCACATTGTGGTTTTAGTTTTCATTTCTCTAATGATTAGTGATGTTGAACATCTTTTTGTGTATCTATTGGACATCTGTCTGTCATCTTTGGAGAAGTATTTGTTTAGGGCCTCTGCCAGTTTTTAAATTTTTTTCATTTTTTGATGATTGCCTATATTGAGCATCTTTCAATATTAATGTCATCTATGCAAAGCTATCTATTTGAGTCCTTTGCCCATTTTTAAAAATTGGATAATTTGTGGGGTATTTTTGTGTTTTGCTATTGAGCTGTGTGAGTTCTTTATATATTTTCTATATTAACCCCTAATCAATATATGATTTGCTGACATTTTCTTCCATTCCATAGGTCACCTTATCATTTTATTGGTTTCCTTTGCTGCATAGAAGATTTTTAATCAGATGTAGTCTCACTTGTCTATTTTAAATTTTATTGCCTTTGCTCTCTGTGTCAAATTCAAAAAATCTTTGCCAAGACTCATGTCAAGAAACTTACTGCCTATGTTTTCTTTTAGAAGTTTTATAGTTTGAGGTCTTACACTTAAGTCTTTAACACATTTTGAGTTAATTTTTGTTTCTGGTGTAAGATAATGGTCCAGTTTCATTCTTTTGCATGTGCTGTCAAGTTTCCCAGACACCATTTATTTATTAAAGAGATTGTCCTTTCCTCCCATTGTATATTTCTGGTTCCTTTTTCGTAAATTAATTGGCCATATGTGTGTGGCTTTATTTCTGGACTCTATCTGTTTCATTGATCAATATCTTTGTTTTTATGGTAATACCATATAGTTTTGATTACTAGAGCTTTATAATATAGTTTGAAATCAGGGCGTATTATGCCTCCAGCATTTTATTTTTTCCTCTCAATATAGCTTTGGCTATTCAGAGTATGAGGAATTATTTTTCAAAAGAGATGAAAATCAAGTAGAAAAAGATGCTATTGCTCTTTGTCTTATTATTTTGGCCTATACTTTGTTACATTTTAGAGTAAAATCAATGTGGTTTTTTTTTTTTTTGTTTGTTTGTTTGTTGTTGTTCTTTAGTGAGTAAGATGACCCCTGGATTAACAACTGAATTTGTTTGTATATTGTGCTCACTGTACTTTTTGGGAACTATATTTAATAATCAAACAAAGCCCACCTTCAAAAATCACAGTGTAGAACCATTCTGTTTTAAAAGATTTCATTTATTATTTTTAGAGAAAGGGGAAGGAAGAGAGGCAGAGAGGGAGAGAGACATCAATGTATGGTTGCCTTTCACCTGCCTCCAGCTATGGAGCTGGCTGGAAACCTGGCTTGCAACCTTATTATGTGCTCTGGCTGGGAATCAAACCCGTGATCTTTGGGTTCACAGGCTGGTGCCTTAGTTGTGCCACCATCCAGGGCTTGTAGAACCATGTTTAAAGCATATTTCATTGATTATGCTATTACAGTTGTCCCAATTTTTTCCCTTTACCACCCTCCGCCTGGTACCCACCTTCTTCCAACAATCTCTTCCCCTTCATTCATGTCTTTGGGTCATGCACGTAAGTTCTTTGGCTTCACCCTTTCCTATACTACTCTTAACATTCCCCTGTCTATTTTGTTCCCATCAATTATGCTTCTTGATCCTATCCATTTTCCCCCAATCTCCCCCTTCCCCCTCCTAGCTGATAACCTTCCCAATGATCTCCATACCTATGATTTTGTTCCTATTCTGGTTGTTTGCTTAGTTTGTTTTTGTTTTTGCTTTTATTTTTTAGATTCAGTTGTTGATAGTTGTAAGTTTGTTGTCATTTAATGTTCATAGTTTTGATCTTCTTTTTATTAAATAAGTCACTTTAACATTTCATGTAATAATGACTTGGTGATGATGAATTCCTTCAGCTTTACCTTGTGTGGGAAGCACTTTATCTGCCCTTCCATTCTAAATGACAGCTTTGCTGGAGAGAGTAATCTAAATCGTAAGCCCTTGCTTTTCATCACTTTGAATACTTCTTGTCAGTCCCTTCTAGCCTACAAAATATCTTTCTGAGAAAAAGCTGATGGACTTATGGGAACACCTTTGTAGATAACTCTCAGCTTTTCTCATGCTGCTTTTTAATATTCTCTCTTTATCTTAAACCTCTGGGATTAAAAAATTTTTTTTCTTCTCCTTCTCTCCCTTCCTCTTAACCTCTGGCATTTTAATTATGCTGTTTCTTGGTGTGGTCTCCTTTGGATTCAACTTATTTGAGACTCTTTGTGCTTCCTTGACCTGTATGTCTTATTTCCTTTTCCAAATTAGGGAAGTTTTCTGTCATTATTTTTTCAAAGACTTTTTCTTTTCTTTTACTTTTTTTTTTTTTTTGCTTTTCTTCTCCCTCTGGTACTATTATGCTTCAGATGTTGGTATGTTTAAAGCTGTCTCAGAGGTTCCTAAGCCTCTCCTTGTTTTTTTTTCAGTTCTTGTTTCTTCTTTCTGTTCCAGGTGAATGTTTATTTATTCCTTTTGTTCCAAATTATTGATCTGAATTCCAGCTTCCTTTCCATCACTGTTGATTTCTTGTATATTTATTTTTTCACTTTATATAACCTTCACTTCTTTCTCTATTTAGTGGCCATACTCAGTCATTTCCCTGAGCATCTTGATCACCAGTGTTTTGAATGCTGCATCTGATAGGTTGGTTATCTCCATTTCACTTAGTTCTTTTGTTGTTCTTATTGTTGTTGTTGTCATTGTTCTTTCCTTTGGGCCATACAGGGTGTACATGATCAATTGGCAAAATTTTAGTAAAATAAACAACATACCACAAAAGTGTTATATTTTGAAATAAATTTATTCTTAATGTAAATACATAAACTTAGTCATTATTTTAAAAATTATTCAAAGAAGTCTCCATTTGTTGCAATAATAGACTCAATTCAACTTCACAATCTTGAGCACGCTTTAATTAACATTTCTTTATCCATGGACATTATCATGTTTTCAATCTTAGCTTTAACAGCCTCTTTATTGGAGTGAAGTTGTCTATTAACTTCTCTCTCACAAGTGCTCCATACATAAAGGACTTGCATCTGGTGAACTAGGCAGCCAGATTTCTTTTGACCAGAATTTAGGAATGTTGACACTGAGAAATTCTCGCACCTTTTTGGCATTATGTGCTGGTGCACAATGTTGTTGGAAGATAAAATGACATCCATTTGCAACTTGCTTCATCCATGGTACAACTACTTCTCTCAAAACATCAGGGTAAACATCAGTAGTCACTTTCAAGCCTTGTGGAAACAAATGCCAGCTCATGATATCTCCTTCATTGCTGACAACACCAACACCATCACTGTAGCAGGAAATTTCATTTTCATGATAATTGGGACTTCATTAAGATTCTCACAGAGCCACCTGTTGTTTCTTCTGTTGACTATTTGGTCCTGCTGAGAATTCTTTGCACCGGACAAGATGCAAAAATGGGGTTTTTCCATGCTGTTAGCAGTTTCCTTGCTCTTTCAAAGCACCTTTCCTTTGTCTACTGTATCATAAACTGGCCTCCTCTAGGAACATATAATCTGTATCTGATATCTTCAGCAATAATCTTGGGAACCATTACATCTAACATCTGCAGTTCTCTTGCTATGGAGTGCATTGCCTTTCCTGGATCTTCACTGATGATCTCTTGGATTCTGTATACAACATTTGGACTTGTGCTATTCTTGTGTACCTTATGCATTTTCCTTGGTGTGGTGACATCAGAATCAGCATCATACACCTCCTGCATGTTGTCAACTGTATGTAAAGAGATTTTATTGAAGTTCACAATTTCCTTAGCAGTTCACCCTGCACACAGTCCAGAAACTATGGTTGTTCTAACATCGTATTACTTTGACATGACAGTTGCTCTCAAAATTTAAAACTTTATATCTGAAACAATGATGTTAAATGATAACCTTAGAAACAGTTTTTCAAAATTAATAAGAAGCACGTGAAATAAGGAGATGCAAAGTTATTACCAATTGATTGCTTGCACCCTGTATTCCTTTGCTTCTTCAATTTGTCAACCTCTCTCTGTTTTTTTTTTCTATGTATTGGGTAAAGCTGCTTTGACTCCATATTTTGGTAGTGTGGCCTAATGTAGTGGGTGTCCTGCAGGGTCCAGTGGCATAGCCACCCCTATCACCCAAGCTGGAAACTTGATGTGTGCCCTTTGTGTGGGCTAAGTATGCTTGCCTCTTGTAGTTGAGCCTTGGTTGCTGTTGGCAGATCGATGGGAGGGATTTACCCAGGCCAGTTAGCTTCAAGGACTGGCTGTGATCACTGACCACCAACTTCCACCCTCTGTGGAGGATCAGCTATGCAGAGGCAGGGTGGTGGTGCTCTCAAGTGGTCTGTAGGAGTCTAATGGGTACATTGGCCCTGGGGTTTTTCAGGTGGTACAGCCCATGATCAGCCCCTACTTATGTTTTGCCCAGGGCAAACTTCCTGAGTTATAAAGTAGTCTGAGATGGCTGCTGCTAGTGCTGGGCCTGGAGCTCACTGAGGCCAGCTGTTGCTTATTTGAGAGGACTTGGGAAGTTTTGAAGCATGAGCCAAGACCAGCCATTCGTATGGAAAAACAGTTTGGGTGGGCTAATAAGTTGGGGGGGGTTCAGTCCCTGAGGATCACCAATGCAAGTCAAACAGCATTAGCCAGGTTGATGGAATCTCAGATATGGCACCAGCTTGCCAGCTCCATCTTGATGGATATGGTTTCTTTAATTGCACTTGTCAGACTTCCATTCAACTCAATTTCTGATGGTTCTAGCTGATAGTTGTTCTATATTTTAGTTGGAATTTTGATATGTTTGTGTGAACAAGCAAGCCTGTCTGCCTGTGCTGCCATTATGACTGGCTGTACTAGTACCATTTCTAAACTCTTCATTTACTTGTCAAATGAGTTCTAAAAATAATAAATTTAACTCATCATCATGATCAGAAAAGATGCTCAATATGATTTCAATATTCTTAAGTTTATTAAGAATTGTTTTGTGCCTCACATATACTGGAGAATGTTTCATGTGTGCTTGAGAACAATGTGTATTCTGCTGCTGCTGGATGGAATGTTCTGTAAATGTCTATTAAGTCTATCTGATCTGACATGTAGTTTAAGTCCAAAGTTTCCCTATTAATTTTGGCTGTATGATCTTTTCATGGTTGGAGGTGGGAGTATGAAAGTTCCCTACTATTATTATGTTGCTATCTATTTCTCTCTTTAGATTTGTTAATAAATGCTTGATATAATTAGGTGCTCTTATATTGGGTGCATAAATATTTGCAAATGTTATGTCCTCTAGTTGAATTGACTTTTTCATTATTGTGCAATGAGCTTCTTTGTCTCCTACTGGAGTTTTTGACTTAAACCTTATTTTGTCTGATCTAGGTATAGCTATCTCAGCTTTTCTTTTGGTTTCCATTTGTATATAATACCTTTGTCCATCCCTTCACTTTCAGTCTGTGTGTGTCCTTGAAACTGATATGAGTCTCTTGTAGGCAGCGTATACATGGTTCTTGTTTATTTATTTGTACTCATTTAGCTGCTCTATGCCTTTTGATTGAAGGATTTAGTCCACTTAACACTTAAAGTAATAATTGATAGGTATGGACTTGCTATTGTGTTACTGTTTTCTGGCTGCTTTGTAATTCCCTCATTTCTGTCTTGTTCTATTCCTTTGAGATTTAATATTTTCTGTAGTGGTATGCTAATATCACTTTATCTTTTCTGTACATACTATAGATTGTTGCTTTGTGGTCAACATGAGGCTTACATAAAACATCTTACACTTAAAGCAGTCTACTTTAAGCTGATAACTATAACAATACTAAAGCTCTACATTTTAATATCCCAATTTATCTTTTTACTTTATATATCCATTAACAAATTGATGTAGTATAGTTATTTTTAATGCTTTGTTTTTTTACCTCCATACTAAATTTATAAATAATTTACCTACCATTACAACATTCAAGTATATACTGACTTTTACCAATGATATTTATAATTTCATATGTTTTCCTGTTATTAATTAGCATCCTTTTGTTTCAGCTTGGAAAAGTACCTTTAACATTTAAGACCAATTTAGTGGTGCTGAATTCCTTCAGTTTTTGCTTGTCTGGAAAAGTCTTTTGCCTCTCTCCTTCATTTCTAAAGGACAGCTTTGCCAGAATGTTCTTGGTTGGCAGTTTTTTTTTTTTTTTCTTTCAGCACTTTGAGTATATCATGCCACTCCCTCCTGGCCTGCAAAGTTTTTGCTGAAAATCTGCTGATGGTCTTATAGGGGTTCCCTTGTACATAACATGTTATTTTTCTATTGCTGCTTTTATGATTCTCTCCTTGTGCTTAACTTTGACAATTTAATTATGATGTGTCTGAATGTGGGTATGTTTTTTAAATTATAGCCTTTTTAATGGGTGCAAAGTGGTATTACATGTGATTTGCACTATCCTAATGATTAATAATAAGCATCTTTTCATAAACTTATTAGCTATCCATATATCTTCTTTAGTGAAACATATATTCAAATATTTTGTCCATTTAAAAATTGTATTCTTCTTCTTCTTGCTATTGAACTATAACTGTTTCTTATATGTTCTCAAAAACATTATTTTTTTAATCAGATATATCATTTGCAAATATTTTCTCACTGTGGGCAACTTATCACTTCATTTTCCTGATGATATGTTTTAAAGCATAATAGTTTTTAATTTTGATAAAAGTCTAATTTATCAATTTTTTTCTTTACTGTATTTGAATATGGTATTGTATTTAAGAAATCTCTGCCTAAGTTCAGAAAGATTATTTTCCTATGTTGTCCTCTACAAGTTTAATAGGTTTCACCTTTACATTTTTGTCTCTGATCCATTTTATGTTGTTTTCTTATAACATAAGAGGTATGGTGTGAGGTAAGGATTTAAATAAATCTTTTTCATCCAATAACTTTATAAAAGAATTTAGAAAAAAAAGTTACATTTTTCCTAATAATAATCAGGATTTGTCGCACTTTGTTTTCTTTAAAATAAACTACCTAATATTTTCTCATTTATTAATTTTTTAAATTCCTCTTTTATCTGTGTTATTTTTTAGTACAAATACTAAAGGTAAAAAGTAGTCTTATTCATGTTGTCTTTCTATATCTCCAATGCTTATAAGATGATAGGTAATCAATCAATATTTAATGAGTGAATAAATGAAATGCTAGGGCAGTCAGGAAAAATAAAAACATCTTTTATGGCTCCCAGAAAATGAGGCAGGGTGTTTGAAATGAAGGTTCTAGACAGGAACCAGCAGGCAGTAAGTATAGTGCTTGGAGGTGAGGGTTCACCTTAGTTTTGGGGACTCCTTCCATATTACAGTGATCTAGGACCTGAGCTTGCCTCTGTGAATGGGCTAACAAAGTGCCTTTGTCCACCCTAAGTATATCTTCTGAGGGGAATTTAATGCGGTAGTTAAGGGCATAGCTTTATACTAGGTAGTATTCACTTATTTAATAAATATATTTGTACTGTTGCATTGTACCAGGCACTTTGCTAGGATCTGGGGATTCAGAGGTAGAAGAGTTATATATTTAATCTATCCTAATGGAGAGTTAGCTCCCAAGTATTTACTCGCTAGTGTGAGCTTGTGACTGTTATGTAAACTCTCTAAGCCTGTTTTCTCATTCATAAACTGGAGAGAGTAAAGTAGCTACCTCATTTGATTTTGATAAGTATCAAGTAGTCATATAAAGCCAAGACAACTGTTATGGCATATAACAAGTGTTCAAAATGGTATTAATGTAAGTTGTTCAAACCAATCCATTATGATAGAATTTTCTGTATTATTCAGCCTCAATTTCCATTTAGATCTCTTCTTAAAAAAAAAAAAAAAAGGGGGGGGAAAGGAGGGAGAGAAACAGCAATAGGTTGCCTCTCACACACCCCTAACTGGGGACCTGGCCCACAACCTAGGCATGTGCCTTGACCAGGAATCGAACTAGCAACCTTTTGGTTCACAGGCCAAGGTTCAATTCACTGAGCCACACCATCCAAAGCCCATTTAGATTTAATAATGGTTCTTGGAAAATCACAAATAGATAGAAAATTAATTTTAAAAATTTTACTTTATTTAAAAATTTGCTTATTATTAAGGCAATACATGCACTAGAGTAAAAAACAAATTTCAACAGTATAGAAGCACATACAACAAAAAATCAACTCCCTATCTACACACATAACCCTCAGAGGTAATCACTATAAATAACTCTTTGTCCTTCCCACCCCAAGTAAAACCTAATGCATATGAAAGTATAAGAAGTATGCACATCTTTAAAAAACAAACAGCAAATGAAATCAGATCCACTAGTTGGTTATTATTAGCATTTTTTTTTTAAGTTTATTTATTATTTTCAGAGAGTGGGGGGAGGGAGAGAGGCAGAGAGGGTGAGAGACATCAATGTAAGGTTGCCTTTCACTTGCCTCCAGCTACAGACCTGCCTGGAGACCTGGCTTTCAACCTGGTTATGTGCCCTGGCTGGGAATCAAACCAGTAATCTTTGGGTTTGAAGGCTGGTGCCTTATCCACTGTGCCACCAGCCAGGGCCAGAAAGAATATTTCTTAATATTCCCAACACAATTATTTTAAGAAGCTCTCTGCAGCTTTTTAAGAAAGTCTGCAGGCTACACCCTTATTCCTGGTCACCCCTGAAACTCCCCAGTCTCAGCTCCCATAGCTTCAACAGAGACTAGCACCTGCCCACCCACGTTTTCTTGCCCTACGGTGGGCTGTGGTCACACCAGCAGCAGATAGTCAGGGTGTGGGTGGGGGTAGCAAGGAAGGAAGAGAAAAACACTTTCCATCAGTTGTTGAGAAAGAGCAACAGGGATAAAATCATATTGACATAAGGCACTAGCACTCAAAAGTATTTTATTATGTGTGTTTAAATAAAAGGTATCAGGAAGAATGCTCTATAGGGTTTAAAAGGCGTTGGGTACAGAAACACTGGGCTGTTAAAGTGGTTGGAACAGCTGCATATGAAAGCATAATCTGTGGATATAGGCATGAGAGAGGGTGAGAAGATGGGATTGATGAGGGCAGAGGGAGACAGAGCCCCTCAGAGAAGAGAAATAAGCCAGATTGGGCTCAGAGCCAGGACAGGGAAGGCCCCACCCTTCCTCACTGAAAACCAGACTTCACTTACTCCATTCTCCACCTGCTCTCACCCCACTGCTCTCAGCCTTGTTGCTTTACTTCACTTTTGTAAGGAGCTTTGCTCAAGCTCAGCCCCAGCCAACACTAGATGACACTAAAGCAAGTCAAATCTGAAACAGAGATTCTGATACTCCTGGGGATGGAGGAATGGGTCTTTGGTCTTTACCTCTTTCTTTTTGTTGACTCATCAAACCTCCACCCTCTAGGTTGTCTCTGCCTCTACCAAGGCCAGAAAATAAGATTCTAGGATGGCTGGCAGCTCCTAAATTAAGCTGTTAGAGGGACCAGAGTCTCAGCCTGCAGGATTGGCTTAGAGCTCACAGCTCAGAAAGCCAAATCTCTTCTAGGAGGAATCATAACTAGACATAAAGCTTTTACCATGCCTCTAAGCAGGTAAAGCTAGAGCCAAGATTATAGTGGGCAGGTAATAAAATTAAAAGCAATAAAAGCAGATAAACCACCTCATTACCAGCAGTTTACTGGTAACGTCATTTCACAAAGAGAGGTAAGATGGAGGACTCAGAGCACCTCTACAAAGGGAACGTTCTTCACAGTAGTCCGCGGAGATAGAAATTGGCACCTGAACAACAATGAGAGTAAGTAGCTACTCGGAGGGGACCCTCTGAAATTCGGACCCCTTGCTCTATTGCTGTGAAAGGAGCGCTCTGCCTCTCAGAATCTCAGCCTTGGAAGCAAGAGAGTGGAGGCCCAGCCCCAGTCTGTCTAGACTCAACTCATAGTTCAGCATGAATTCACACATTAAAAACCAAACTTATTTTGTAAAAGTGGTGTCATTTTCTCAACCATACTCATCACGGTGATGTTGTATTACTTTTAAGGGATTAATTAAGAAGGAAAACATGAAAGGTTGATTCAATTCTCAAAATGGCCACACTTACATATACACACCTACATGCACACATACCTAACACATATTCAGGTCAATAACTAAATTACAATATACCTCTACATCACTTTTTTAAAGCATTAGCAAAATTTTCCTATACATCAAAACTTGCCCTTTTCAATTTATTTCTACATAGTATAAATTTCTCCAGGTACCATTTGGTGATTGCATTTTTCATTATGAAATGAAATGGCTTTCTAACACTTGCAAACTATATTTTCTAGCTAGGAAGAGGCACAAAAAATTCCATGGCTGCATAACTCTTTGTGGTAATGCAGGCACTCAGCCCCTTAGGACACAGCAAGCTGGTGAATCATTGATTCACGGAACACTGCCAGGGATGGCCTTCGTCCAGACCCCTGGGCAAGTGCAGCCAGCACCAGGAAATCATCCAGGAAGGACTAGACAGATGTACAAATTCCTGTCTTTGTTCCTGTGTTTGTCAGAATCCTAGATGTCTGGAAATTATTTTTTTTGTTGTTTGTTTGTTCAAAAGTTTTATTTATTTATATTTATTTGTTCTTAGATAGAAGGTAAGGGAGGGAGAAACAGAGGGAGAGAAACATAAACGTGAGAGTGAAACATTGATTGGTTGCCTCTCATAGGCACCCTGACCAGGAACCAAAACTACAACCCAAACATGTACCCTGACTGGGAATTGAACTAGCAACCTTTAGTTTTGCAGGATGATGTCCAACAACTGACCTATACTGGTCAGGCAGTTACCAACATTTCTCACCGGATTCTACCTCCTGAACACCTCCCCAACCTGTCCACTCCCAATTTATTATATTTTATTATTATTTTTATCCTCACCCAAGGATATCTTTTTCATTGCTTTTAGAGAGAGAGCACACAATATTTATGTGACTGACAAATATCAACTGGCTGCCTTCTAACTGGGAATCAATCCACAACCTGGATATGTACTCTGACCAGGAATCAAACCCAGGGGACCTTCAGCCCACGGGGCAATGCTCCAACCAACTGAGCCACACTGGCTAGGGCTGTCTACTCCCTTTTTAGTCAATCATCTCTTTCCCAGGCCTAACAGGTTGCATTGTTACAAAAATCTCTCCAAGTGGGTTATATGCATACACTTTTGACCCCCTGCAACCAAGTCCCCACACTGGGGCCAGGTGGCCTAAAAAAGTACACACATACCTGAGCAGTGCCTCATCTCCTCAACAGACCAGTAGCTTCTCTATTGCTCTTAGATTGAAGATCAGAATCTACATTGTAGCCTAGAGGACATGAACAAGCTGGTTCCTGCTCACCTCTTTGGTCTTCTCCATACCTTGCATCACTATTTCCCCATTCTCTGCATTGCACTGACCTCCTTGGGGCTCAGGGGATTTGGGGAAAGAAGCTCCAGGTACCTGAATTTTTCTGAAGCTGTTTGGGTGGTTCTGAACCACTGCTATGGTTGAAAACAATTAGACAGCAATGGAGCCAATTTGAAATGTGTGTCCCAGGCTTTCTATGAGTTTATACCTGTTAGCATCAGGGATTGACTCAGGTTTACAAAGCAGGCCAGGAAAATGCTTCAAAAGGCAAGTCATTGAGCTAGAAGAGGTCACTGGGGCTACTTATGCTCTCCCCAAAAGGTCTTAAAGAGTGAATTGCATACAATCCACTGGGAAGGTGCTCTGTTATTTTCTAGAAAATCTAAACCTAGCTTAAAATGTGCAGTTATGAGGCTGTGGATGCACTCACAAAAGCTCTGAGACATTGTCTTCCTACAGAACCACAACCCAGGTGTACATGTCTTTCTCTGGATAAAGAGTACTTTGCATTTGTAGATTCTGGTTACCCCTGTTGTAACAGCCTATTCAGTGGCTTTGGACCTGCTATGGGTGCCCTCGTGTTTCAGAAACTATACAACCAAGAAAGGCAAAGTCTGATCAAATTGGGTAAAGATTGTTTCTCTCTCCCAATTCTGTGAGAGAAAGATCTGAGTGTGTTGTCAAACCCACTTTGCCACAGATGTGTCATGAATTGCATTTTGAAAGCAGAATTTGTTTTATTTATAGTACACAATGAGTCCTCAGCCAGCTGTGGGACAAGATGTCTTCATTTAGATTCCTGTCCCAGTTGTGTGTGACCATGTCTGGCACCCTTTAAACAACTGCAGTCGTTGCTCACAGAGTAACCACAGGAGGAAATAAATCAACTTTTAATGTCAGAATAACACACCCTCTGTAACATGTTAAAAAATATGAATGAGGCAGTATTGTACAATTAACCTTGATCTTATTGTTCTGAAGGCAGATGACTACTTTACCAAAAAGTACTATTTATAATAGAAAAAATTTTTTATTTAATTAAAAACACTTTCTAGACAAAAATATCTTTGTAAAAAATTATGATCTATTTCACAATTTAGACAAATGTCTAATCCCTGTGTTGTATACTTGACAGTAATGTAATATTGTATGTCAACTATAATTGAAAAATTTTAAGAAATCAGACAAAATACTATCACCACTAAAAAAATATATTTTATTTAAGCAAAACATAAAAACTTCCTCAAATCAAAATGTTCAAGAGAACATACAATGAAAAATTCATCTAACTCCTATGCCCACACTTCAGACACCTAATTCCCCTCCCTGCTGGCAAACACAGTAACCAGCTTTTATTCATCTGTCCAGAGAAATTTAATACATTTACACACACATACATGTGCACACAAAACATTATACACCTTGCTTTTCTTCTTTTTCTAACAGCATGTGCTGATGGCTCCACATTGGTACACAGACACGGGCCTGATTTAATTGTTAACAACTGTGTTCCTGACTGCCCGGTGAACCCTCCTCTACCAGGAAAACCTTTTATGGCTTCTCAATGCTGAGGTATGACACCAAAAAGCCTCCACAACCACATCCCAAATGGCAACTATTCTTTAACCCAAATTCTCCACTTCAGTAAGTAGACCTACTGTGGCTCTTGAATTAAGTTCTGATCCATCCCTGCTCTTTCTTAACTCACTGCAGACCAGTGAGCTCACCTTGCTGGTCCTGGGCTGTCCTTCCATGAGCTGGGGGTGGCTCAGGGAGGGGAAGGGAGTGGACCCAGCTCTAAGGTCCTTTACAGGTGCTCACATTCTGTGAATCTGAGACTAGATGAGGACAAAGGGCCTTTCCAACCCTACACTTTGATCAGCAATTTAAATTTTCATGGGTTTGATCCATTTCCTCAATTGTCTGTAAACTCATTAAGGATGAGACTATTTGTATTTCCCGTAATGTGCCACAAGCATAGTTGCTCTAAGTTTGTGGATTTTCTGGGTTATCACTTAAAAGTGTTCTGCATTAATAATTGCTTGAAATAGTTCTGTTAACCCAGCTTCCTTATATCAGAGCAAGCAATTGGCATTACTATGCAGATGCTCTATCAGAATAATTGGGAACAATTTTTTTTTATTTCAGCATTAGCTCAACAATGCACCTAACTTATGCAATCTATGCATTCCTGACAGGATACAAATAAATGTTACTAGCAATTTGAAGAGCAAAAGTATCAATTTTTAGAAATAAAGGGGATATTGGGGATGACAAAATTCAAACATTTAATGTTGTAAATGTGGAAAACCAAGGCCTAGAATTTAAAGGATTTATCTGAGGATTGTGGTTCAGCCGATGATAGACAAAACCAGAGTTAGAATCGGGTTCCAACTCTTATACTCTAGAGGAAAAAATTGAAACTAGAACCTTTAAGATTGTTCATTCTATGCTGTCATTTATTGGAACTTTCTGTTTCATGAAAGTTTATTAATTTGATAATAGTTTGAATATTATATACTTCCTCATCTGAAAAATTAGATTAATAAATGTACTTTATAAGGGGTAGAAGGATGATATAATTTAGCCTATAAGAGTCCAGAGCTAAACATCAGAAACATAAATGTTACTTATATCTATGATTTAAACATCTTCATAGTGAAAAGTCATTTTGTAATATAATTTCCCCTTTAGCTGATTTTTTAATAGAAGGGAGTTGAATTTTAATATCAGGGTTTTTAAAGAAAGGACCACCTCTCTACTACCCTAGTTATTGTCACAGTCACCCATTTGACTAATCTTTTATCTTTTTAAAAAAATTTTTTTTTCAATTTTATTGTTGTTGTATTACATCCATCCCCTTTTTGTTCCCCTCTGTCCCCCTCCCCATAATCTTTTATCTTAACTGGGGAGAATTAGCCCTGGTTTTTGTTCATCTTTCACTGATTGTGAAAATTCCATTCATATACATATATATTCATGAACTTTGCAAAATCTGCATACCATCTCTATTATTTACTTATTTTTTATTATTTTTATTTAAATGAAATAATTTTATTTTATGTAATTTAATTTAAATACTTTATGTAAATAATATTAACATACAGAGCTCTCTAAATTAGAAATTGATTTTTCATATGCTACTAAAAACCATTGGTATAATAAAATGCATTTGAGTTAAAGGATCAGGTGGGTTCAGATCCTAGCTTTGTTCTTTGCTAGTCATGTAATTTTGAGCAAGCTACCTCAGTTTATTTATAGAATGATGACAGTAATTCATAATTTGTAGTGTTGATATGGTGATAAATAGGATAATGTATGTGATAACACTTTTAAAAATTTAAGACTCAGAGCCCTGGCTAGTAGCACAGTGGATAAGGCACCAGCCTTCAAACCCAAAGGTCACTGGTTCAATTCCCCGGCCAGGGCACATAACCAGGTTGCAAGCTAGGTCTCTACCCAGGTCCATGGCTGGAGGCAGGTGAAAGACAACCATACATTGATATTTCTCTCCCTCTCTGCCTCTCTCTCTACCCCTCTCTCTGAAAGTAATAAATAAAATTTTTAAAAATAAAATTCACCAGACTTGAAAATATCTACTTCCAGGACTTAAAAAGAAAAAGAAATATATATATATATATATATATATATATATATATATATATATATGTTATATTTTTAAACATCTTAAAAATTTTATGTCAGGTATGTACTAAGAATTTTAAATCAAAATGAATATAAGATTTTTCTTCTTGTCCTTTTGCAGTGTTTTACCAAGTTTTCTGTCATTTTCTAATCCATCTAACAGTGGCTTGTTGTGCATCTATTATGCAAAATATAGATGTTTCCCATACTCTTCCATTCTGCTGAATAAGCTTCACTGCTAAAACATTATCAAATTCTTCTCCCAATACACTAATTATTTTCCCTTTAACAACCATAGCCAATAATGCACACTGAGTCTTAAAATTTTTTTAAAAGATTTTATTTCCAGAGAGAGATTTTCTCTTTATCTTTAACCTTTGGCATTTTAATTATAATGTGTTTTGGTGTGGTCCTTGTTGGGTCCAACTTGTTGGGACTCTCTGTGCTCCCTAGACTTGTATGCCTATTTCTTTTACCAAATTAGGGAAGTTTTCCTTCATTACTTTTTCAAACAAGTTTTCAACTTCTTGCTCTTTCTCTTCTTCTCTGGCATCCTTGTGATTCAGGTATTGGCACATTTGGAGATGTCCCAGAGGTTTCTAAGCCTACCCTCATTTAAAAAAACTTTTTGTTCTAGTTAAATGTTTATCTCTTCCTTATGTTCTAAATTGTTGGTTTAAATCTTGGCTTCCTTCCCTTCTCTGTTGATTTATTTTTTATGCATTATTTTTTATTTCACTTAGTGTAACCTTCATTTATTCCTTTATTTTTTTGCTGTACTCAGAGAGTTCTCTGAGTATCCTGATATTCAGTGTTTTGAGCTCTGCATCTAATAGGTTGACTATCTCCATTTTGCTTAGTTTTTTTCTTAGTTTTGTTCTGTCCTTTCATTTGGGCTATAATCCTCAATTTAGCAGCCTCCCTGTGTTTGTTTCAGTGTATTAGGTACAGCTGCTTTTATTCTTCTTAGTAGCTGGCCCTACGTAGAAAAGGCATTCCTAAATTATGTGAGGCAGAGCCTTAGGTAATTGCCAGGATAGGGCAACTCACTTCACCATTTTGTGGCTATGTGGATGGTCTTAGAGAGGTGATAATGCTTCACCTGGCTTCTGGTGGTTTGCCCGGTGCTTACTCAATTTCCAGTCACTTCACCCCCTTCCTATGTGCAAGTGGCTCCCTTCCATCTGCTGCCCAGGTGGTGAATCCCAGAGTGGGTGGGTCTGCATATGTTCTAAGGCTGTGCTGGCCCTTTAAGCAGCAAAACCCCAGCAGTTTCTCCCTCTGCCCCAGTCCCCACTGGTTTTACAGCCAGGGGTAATGGGAGTCTATCTTTCTGGTGCTGGAACCTTGGGCTATTCAGTCTGGCCTGGACCTGGGATTGCTCATTCCAAAGTTATCCCTCCATCTGTTCCACCGCTGCTGCCTTTCCACACCACAACACCTCTCAGCCCCTTTCCATTACTCTGACCCTCACCCCCCTCTGCCCCTCCTACCTATCTGGATGAATGTGCCCCCCACCTTTTTTAAATAAACACATCAATATGTGGTTCCTTCTCATGCACCCCCAACTGGGGACCTGGCCCACAACCCAGGCATGTGCTCTGACAGGGAATTGAACCAGTGACCCTTTGGTTCACAGGTCAGTGCTTACTTAATCTGTTGGGCCACACCATCCAGGGATGAATTGTGTCCTCTTTAAATACTTGGTTGTCAGACTTCCATACAGTTTGATTTTCTGATAGTTCTAGGTAGTATTTGTTTTGAGATCAGGTTGTAATTCTTTCTACAGTTGTGTGAGGAGGTGAAGCACATTTACCTATACCTCCATCTTGACTGGACTTAAGCTTTAAACTTAATCATATATAATGAATCAAATGCTACCTTCACAGTAAATAATATTTTATATATTCTATTGCAATCATTAATTTTCTCCTAGACTAATATAATTTTCTTAATTGATACCTAGAATATAATGCTAGCCATAGCAGTGGTCCTGAAAATTTATTACTTAATTGTGATGTGTAGGAATAGTCAAGAATACAGCTCCTCAGACTAGAACCATGCTTACTTTAGTAAAAAAGCTTTTTGAAATATATTTCACCTCTCCTCCACACTCCTCATTTCCTTGATTACCTGCTGTCCTCTCTTATTATCACTGGTGACCTCACTTTACTTCATGGAGAAGACAGAGTGATTCAACCAGACCCCTGCCAACTTCCTGTCCCCCAACATCCACAGTGACACTGCCTTCCCCTTTTCCCTGGACTTTGTGCTGTCCCTGTGACTATAATCTTGCTCTACCTTCAGCCTTTGCCCATCAGCATTCAATACTTTTACACCTTCCCCTGAGTACAGGTTCTCAGGCAGCACTGGTCTGAATCTGTCTATTATGGTTAAGATCAACCATGTCCAAAGAACTCTATTTCCAATGTCTTGTTTTGTCATCCTCTACATTCCTCACCTCCAATTTAGCCTCTATATTTTCTTTAACTCTAAGAATTTCCCCCCAAGGTACAATGCATGGGAAGTTTTATATACCATTATACAAATAGTATAATAAAAGATAAATAAAATTTGCCTATGGGTGCCATTTCATAAATTGTCCCCATATTTCCTTTTTCCTCTTGCATGACTTTTCCTTTGTGAGTAGGTCTCTTGACTTTTTGGTTCACATTGGGAAGAAAGCATAGCCTTTCACAATAATAGCTGCTCTGGAATTAGAGGCTTTTCACTTTCTACTGGAGAGATTACCTTGCTTATCTGCATACATTCATCATTAAGATGGACAAAGACTCCTGTGCTGCTGAATCTAATGAACTCTTAAATCCACACTGAAAAATTAACTCCCTAGTGTTTGATGCAACTGATCACCCTTTCACGACATCTTCTCTTTCTCTGGTTTTGTGATGTTGTATCCACCCCTACCTTTTCCCCCAGCAGCCCATCTGCTTTGGCTGTTTCTTCTCAGTGTTTTCAGAGGCTCTTTCTTTTCCATGGTTCATTCCATATTGGACTTCCTAAGAGCTCATGAGCTCCTCTGCTCATGCCACTTTATAAACCCTTCAGTGGTCTCACTCCTGAGGTTCTAGATACTGTCTTCTTATCAGTGATCCTCCAACTAATTTCTCCAGCGAAGGTCTTTCTTATCTGTCCATCTAGTGGTGGACTAGCTGTGTCCACAGGAGATTTCAGTATAGACATGCAAACCTTAATGTTTTATAAGACAGAACTCACTGTCTGCCTACTCCCAAATCTGTCTCCTCAAGTGTTCTCTTAGTAAAGGCCACCACCACCCACTCAGTTGCTTAAGTCAGAAACCTAGGAGTCATTTATGATTTATCCTCTATTTACCTCTTCCATCCCATGTGCCCTCTCCCCATTAATTAATCACCAAGTCTTTTCCATTCTATACACCTTACGTATATTGCTGCTGTTAGCACACCAAATCCAAGGAACCATCGTTTCTCAAGTAGATTCTGTGACAACCTCTTATCCTCCTACTAAAGCACATCTGATTGACATATATCATTTATAAATATATAAATTTATATAATTTATAAATCTTTAAAGATTTCCTTTTCCCTTTAGGTAAAAGCCCAAATCCATCCCTGGCTGGTGGCACAGTGGATAAGGTGCTGGCCTGTGAACCCAAAGGTTGATAGTTTGATTTCCAGCCAGGGCACATAACCAGATTGCAAGCCAGGTCCCCAGCCAGGTCTGTAGCTGGAGGCAGGTGAAAAGCAACCATACGTTGATGGCTCTCTCCCTCTCTGGCTCTCTCCCTTTCCCTCTTTCTAAAAATAATAAATAAAATCTTTAAAAAAAAAAAAAGCCCAAATCCTTAAGACCCAGCTATAGAGGTTCAACATGTATCATTGTCTCTCACTCTTTTCCAGTCCAGAAACTGGCCTCTCAGTTCTTTGCAATGAGAAGACACACATATTCTTACCTTGGGACTTTATTTGAAATATATCAATATTGCTATCCCTCCTGGGTCATCTCCTACAATTCTCCAGACCTTCCCTTACCCCAACTTTCAACCAGTTACCTTATTCTTTAGGTCTATACATACATACCCCATCCTCAAAAAAGGGTCTGTGAACCTCCCCAGATCCATATATAACAGTATGTAGTCCTCAGCATTATCATAATTATATTTGCAGAAATTTTCAATATCTTTCCAGCTGTTAATCTGTGTGCTCCATGAGGACAGTGGACCTGACACACAGTAGGCATAGATATTTGATGAAGGAATAATTTACATTTCATTAATCTTTTATATATAGCCATTAACTTAAGATTTATTTATGGTAATAACATTTGAATAACTGGTTTCTCTCATTAGATTGAAATAATTGGAGGTATAAGAATTTTTTAACTTGAAAAATAAAGTGTAAATTAATTGAAGGTTTAAGAAAGAATCATTTTTTATTATCAAAACTTTCTGTCTTTATATACAGAGGATTTTGCTTGTAAAGAAGAAAAAGATTTTCAAAAGAAGAAAAACTACTTTGGACATCCTAATTGAATTGATTCATCGATTGGTTCACTCATTAATGGCAATAGCTGTTATTTATTAGGCATTTGCCATTTTCCGGGGACAGTCCTCAGTGCAAAGAGTGTATTAATAAATTTGAAACAACCTCATGAGGTGGTTACTATTTTTACCCTGGCATCAGTAGGATGGTTAGGCATAGGAAGCACTGTTCACCTGTTGCTAACACAACCCTTAATTAGGTCATATTTTACAGTGACACTGGATTCTGACAATGACGGGGAATCTCTCCTAGCCATCTCACAGAGAACTCAGAGGATTGTTTCCAGTCATGTGCTGCTCTTGCATCATAGATTCTTCTATGGGGAGTTGGCTCCATCTTATTTCATTACTGCCAGAGGAATTTATCTAGTCATGCATTGCCCTTGGGGCCATGGCAGCTAGTCCTTGGGATTTTTTTTTTTTTTTTTTTTTTTGAACAATGCAATTCCTAAACAGTGTTCAGGAAAGAGAATTCTACACAGAACCATATTTGGTTCCTGTCCAAAGAGTCCTCTGGAGGCACAAGGATGGGAAACAGAGCTGGAAAATAACATTGTTCTTTATATTCATTCACCTATCCATTTATTAAATTTACTCCACAAATATGTATTGTTTTTCTACCATGTGCCAAGTAGCGTATTAAGTGCTGGGCACATAACAGTGAGTGAGAAGTTCCTACCCTCATTAGACTAGTTTATAGTCTAGTCTCAGAAGCAGGTGAATGAATACAGTGTAGACAGGTGAAGGGGCATGAAAGAGGAATGTTATAACATGTTGGCAGTACTCTTACAGACACAGGAGCTGTTCACCCAATTCAAAAATTGGTTAGGTTTAAGGAAAGGAGGTTGGAATACAGAAAGAACTCAGTATCAGCTGGAACTGAACACTTGGTTATCCCCAGCAGCCTGTACTTCTTCCATTGTGGGCTTTCTCCTCTCTCACTGTAGGCCAGCCCTCTCCATAGGCCTGGAAGCAAGGCTGTTATCAGTTCTAAGCCTCACATCAACCCAGGGTCTGACTCAGGCAGGATGAGATCATCTTTTTCAATTATAATTCAGAAAACCCCAGAGAAGAACTCACAACAATCCAGTTTACGTCACATGCCTCTCTTCAGCCTGGTGATTCTCAACTGTGGGTGCTTTTGCCCCTCAAGGGATATTTGGCAATGTCTGCAGATGTTTTCTGTTGCCATAACTTGTGGGGATGGAGAATGTCTTTGGATGTCTAGTGAGTAAAGGCCAGATGCTACTCAACAGCCTACAGCATATAGGACAGTACCCATAACAAAGAACTATCTGAACAAAATGTCAGTAGTGCTCAAGTTGAGATAGGCTCTTTTAGGTCAATTCATTATGATCTGGGGAAGGGTCATCAGGGGCCTCAGAGGTTTTCTAAAAGAAGTGAAATATTGGATGGCACTGGAAGGATGATGAATAGGAGTTAACCAGGCAAAGAAGGGCCAAGGATGTCTGACCCACAGAGGGCAGGACTCAAGGAAAGAGCCAGGATGGAATAAGTAGAAAGATATAAGATATTCAATATTGTATATGTATTAGTGATTCACAAATTAAATGTTTAGCACAACTTTCATCAAAATCCCAGTGCACTCTTGGGATCATCTGACAAAGTGATTCTAAATAACATTGAAAATAGAAGGGCTGGATCCTGCAAGCGGGACAGGGTGTCAGTAAGAAATCCTTCTTGCTTGGGTAATCAAAAGATTTCAGAAAAACATGATATTTTCAGTTTTAGGTCTCAAATAATATAAACCCCTTTCATTTCCCTAGATGTTGAGTAAAATCTGCTAAATATAGAAATGCCTTTTGTGGAACTTTCAAAGGGGAAAAATTAAACCTTTAGATTTGGGGAATAGAGAGAAAACAGCTTGAAAGGGTGAATTCATGATTAAATTCACTTAAGTTATAAGTGGAGCCAGAAATAACTGAGACTGTAGCTCTCTGGGGTTTTGAAGCTAACTTAGAGCATGAATTGTAACTCTACTGAGATACAGGAGGGGACTTGAGCCAGCCTTTTCTATATCTCAAAGTTCAGGGTCTTCTCAGTTGACATCTTGATTACATACATGAAATTTTAACCTTTTTCAGAAATTCCTAGGAAAAGGACAAACTATTATGAGTGTTTATCTCTATAGTATTGTTACAAATAATTTTTATTTTTTATATTTTTCTGAGTTTTCCGTAATGAGCATACATTATTTTTATAAAATTTGCACTAAAAATTTGTCACTAAAAAAAAGAAAAAAAGAATTAGGAAGAATGCTTAGGTGGAAAGCAGGGTCAAGTAAAGCCTTTTAAGTTCACTTGCTTGGCTGCTTCTAAAAGGATCACAGCTGAATGGTGTGAGTGTCTCAGCTCAGCCAGCATTATCCAGCATGGTCCTTCCTTTACATGTTTTGTCATCACTTTGGAACCAGACACCAAGGGGGAGTGATATATCTATGTTCACCCATACCTCCTCTCTTCTGATTCCCCACACAGATTACACCAATTATACTATATACTTTCTTGAGTTGTTGTCTAGTTGTAGCATGTACTTAAATGTTATCTTGCTAACTAGGATTTAAACTTGTCACATACTCAGTTGGTACCTTCTTCTCATTACTCAGTTGGTACCTAGAGGTGAACAACATTCAGTGACTTTCAAGAAAAAACAAGGGACCTATAACTCTTAAAGACAAAATTCACATGGTGCAGAAATCTTGTAGATTTTTGGAAGATGCTTGCTTTAGTTATGCTTGGTAAACTGAGAGTAGGTTGATATTGATTTCTTCTGCTGTAGAGCTATAGAGCTGTATTTTTTATTTATACCTGTATTTAGAGCTATAGAAGTTTGTTTTATCAAATCAGTACCTTTCCTGTATAAGTTCCTTGAAGGCACTCACATTTATACTACACATCTACTGGAATGCTCAGCACATCACAGGAACTCAAGAAATGAGTGGAACTACTGACCTCCCACCAGATGATTTAGTGAGAGTCAAAGATAATAATGATAAAATAAAATAACAAGAATTACTAATGTAATTCTTGATTGAGTATATCCTCTGGGCTAGGATTGTGCTATACCTTTCACATAGAGTATTTCATTTATTCCTTAGAATAACCTCAAGAGGTAGGTGCCATAAATATTTCAGTTTATGAATATGGACAGAGTCTTAGAAAGGTTCAACATTTTGCCAATCTGTCTGTAAGAAGTTGCAGAACTGAGAGAAGAACCAAGGTCTTCTGATGATAAATTCAGGGTTCTTTCCATTCCATCTGGCCTTTAATTAAACCAAATTTTGACTCAATACTTGAAATCTCCTCCTTGCCCAACTGGAAACAAAAAGTTGAGCTCTTTAAAATAAAATCTAAGAGGTCTAAAATCTGTAATAAAACTCCTCTATGTAGTATAAAGGAATTCACTATTTAGTGTCCAAGTCAGCAATACCATAACACAAAGATTTTAGGCCAATAGAATATTAGGTTGATTAAGAAACTGACTTTCTAGATTATTAAATTAAGGGAAAAAATGTTTTGATCCAACTTGAATTGGTTCATGGTAGAGAACACTTGATTTATCTATCCCAACAGCCCATCTTTACAAAATGTTATAAAATTTATCTCAATATTTATTTATTTATTAATTTTTAAGAGATTTTATTTATTATTTCCAGAGAGACGGGAAGGGAGAGAGGCAGAGAGAGAGAAAGAAATATCAGTGTATGTTGCCTTTCACTTGCCTCCATCTACAGAGCTGGCTGGAGACTTTGCTTGCAACCTGATTATGTGCCCTGGCTGGGATTCGAACCAGCGACCTTTGGGTTTGCAGGCTGGCACTTTATCCACTGTGCCATCAGCCAGGGCACCTATCTCAATATTTAAATGAAGGCCATATTTGTTAAGTTTGCTGCTAGAAAGCAGATTGAGGCTATTCCAAACCACATCAAGTGAATTAAGCCTTTGTTCCCTAGACTTCATGCACTGGTTCTTTAGATAACTTTTATTATGTTATAAGCAGAAATTTGGGGTGAATGTAGAAACAAATGTGTATCTTTGTTTAAAAACCTTCCAGGGGAGGTATCATTCCCTTGTCCTGCCTCTACGATTCTCAAAGGTGGGCAGGGAGCAAAGGCAGATGAGCTGGACCATCAGCCAAGTGAGCCTCAGCTGGGAGCCATGTGCATTTAGGGACAGTGGACCAGAGCACCACTTAGCTGGGGTAACAGGAGAAATTAGACTCATTTTATCTTCACACACCATGATGTAGGTTAGAGATCAGAACTGCCTGTGGTCTAAAGATGGCCAGGTGAGAGGCAGTGAGCATGACCAGGCAGGAAGAGGAGAGAGACCTGGAGGTAGATTTATCCATATCCACCTTAACCTCCTGAAGTCCTGGGGTTATAAGGAACCACCAGACTGGGCCCCTTTATACACACATCCTGCCACCTTACATCCTGGGACCTGGGTAGCTATGCAGATTCTTACTGGTTCCTTTTTAGGAACCTTTCAGCTCCTAAAAGCAGCAACAAAAGTGGGATTAAAATTAAGGAACTTTAAGAGATGGGAAGATGGCGACAGAGTAGACAGCAGTGCTGATGGTGTTCTCGAATACCAGAGCAGCTAGAGGACAGGATAGGGAGACGTCTTCAGGTCCCTAAAAATTGGAGTGGTCAGTATCTGGACACAGGGGAGCACAGCCCCAGTGGCAGCAGAGGCCTACAGGAGAGCGGGCCACAGTTCCAGAATACAACCAGACAGCCCAAATAAAGGATACACCAACAACAACAAGTGGAGAAAATCTGGGAGAATGCAACATTGAACTCTACAAATCTCTTATCACAGAAGGGTGCTCAACTAAGGCAAGGAAGCAAAGCAGGTTAACCCAAGGAAAAGGCAAAAAATAAATAAATAAAGAAAGAAAAAGTAAGCAACAGCAGATACACAAAATGGGGAAAAAAAGAATCAGTCCATCACCAAAAGAAAAGGAAGAATCCCCAGAAAGAACAGAAAATGAAACAGAGGCACCTGAAATATCAGATAAGGAATTCAAAAGAATGATACGAGAGGAGCTCAGTGACCTCAGCCACATCAAAGAAAACTATAAACAACTCTAGGAGAACTATAAAGAACTCCAGGGAAATTACAAGGAACTTAATGAGAGCTACAACAGCATGAAAAAGGACATAGAAACTATTAATAAGTGCCAGGAGGAAATGAAGAATACAATTTTCTGAACTGAAGAATACGGTAGAAGGAATCAACAACAGTAGGCTAGAGGAAGCAGAGGACTGGATCAGCAAGTTGGAGGATAATGTAGACAAATACTCCAAGACAGTACAAGAGAATAAAAAAAGGCTGAACAAGACTGAAGAGGGGTTCAGAGAGCTGCAGGACAACATGAAACATAACAACATCCGTATCATAGGGATACCAGAAGGAGAAGAGAAACACGGAATGGAAAACCTGTTCAAAAAAGTCATGATAGAAAATTTCCCTAACATGATGAGTGAAACCATTAATCAAGTTCAGGAAGCACAGAGGGTCCCAATGAGGATCAACCCAAACAGACCAACACCAAGGCACATTATTATTAAAAAGGCGAATTTCAAAGACAAAGAGAGAATCCTAAAAGCATCAAGAGAGAAAAGACAAATAACATACAAAGGGGCTTCAATAAGGCTATCAACAGATTATTCAACAGAAACAATTCAAGCAAGAAGGGAATGGCAAAAAGTATTTCAAGTAATGGTAAACAAAGGCCTGCAACCAAGAATACTCTACCCAGCAAGGCTCTCATTCAAGATAGAAGGAGAAATAAGGAGCTTCCCAGACAAAAAAAGAATAAAAAATACATCTCTACCAAACCAGCGTTGCAAGAAATGCTAAAGGGCCTGCTTTAAAAATAAGTAAATAAATAAAATGAAGAAACAGAGAAAGCCAAAGAGGAATACAGACACAAAGGGAGAAAATGGCAATGAATAAGTATCAATCAATAATAACCTTAAATGTAAATGGATTAAATGCACCAATCAAAAGACATAGGGTAGCCGAATGGATAAGACAACATGATCCACATATATGCTATCTTCAAGAGACCCACCTCAGAACAAAAGATCGACACAGATTGAGAGTGAAGGGATGGAAAAATATATATCAAGCAAATGAACATGAAAAAAAAGCTGGAGTAGCAATACTGATTTCAGACAAAATAGATTTTACAATGAAGGCCATAAAAAGGGATAAAGATGGACATTTCATAATACTTAAGGGAACAATCCATCAGGAAGAAATAACTCTGATAAACTTATACGCACCCAACATAGGAGTTCCGAAATATATAAGGAAAATCTTGGAAGACTTTAAGAAAGACATAGACAGCAACACACTAATAGTAAGGGATTTTAATACCCCACTATCAACAATGGACTGATCTTCCTTTTTGATTGGACAGATCTTCCAAACAAAAAATCCCCAGAGATATTGTGGCATTGAACAACACTCTAGAGGAAACAGACCTAACTGATGTATACAGAGTCTTTTACCCCAAAGAAGCAAAATACACATTCTTTTCAAATGCACATGGATCATTCTCCAAGATAGACCACATGGTATGTCATAAGACAAGCCTCCACAAATACAGGAAAATTGAAATCATACAAAGTATTTTCTCAGATCACAATGGCTTGAAACTAGAAACCAATCTCAAGGGAAAAAAACAAAAATTATCTAACGCATGGAGACTGAATAACATGCTTTTAAGCAATGAAGGGGTCAACAATGAGATCAAAGATGAAATCAAAAAGTTCCTGGAAACAAATGACAATGAACACACAACAGCCCACAACCTATGGGATACAGCAAAGGCAGTTCTCAGGGGGAAATTTATAGCAATACAGGCCTTCCAAAAAAGGTTACAAGAAGTTTAGAAAAATGACCTAACCACAAAGCTGCAAGAACTAGAGGAGCAACAACAAACAAAACCCAGAGCAAGTAGAAGGAAGGAAATCATCAAGATCAGAGCAGAACTAAATGACTCAGAAATTCAAACTACAAGTCGAAGAATCAACAGGTCCAGGAGCTGGTTCTTTGAAAAAATAAACAAAATTGACAAGCCCTTATCCAGACTCAGCAAGAAAGAGAGGGAGAGGACCCAAATAAACAGAATCAGAACTGAAAGAGGGGAAATCACAACTGGTTCTTCAGAAATACAAAAGATTGTAAGAAATTATTACAAACAACTCTATGACAAAAAATATGACAGCCTGGATGAAATGGACACATTTCTGGAAAGGTATAATCTACCAAAACTGAACCCAGAAGAAGCAGAAAGCCTGAATAGGCCAATAACAACTAGTGAAATTAAAGAAGTAATCCAAAATCTCCCAAAGCACAAAAGCCCTGGTCCAGATGGCTACACAGGTGAATTTTACCAAACATTGAAAGAGGAACTAACTCCTATCCTCCTCAAACTATACCAAAAAATTCAGGAAGAGGGAAGACCCCCAAACTCTTTCTATGAGGCCAATATTATTCTAATCCCAAAACCAGGGCAAGATACAACTAAGAAAGAAAGCTACAGGCCAATGTCTGTGATGAACAGAGATGCTAAAATTCTCAACAAAATATTGGCCAATCGGATTCAGCAGTATATTACAAAGATCATACACCATGATCAAGTGGGCTTCATCCCAGGGATGCAAGGATGGTACAACATTTGTAAATCAATAAATGTAATACACCACATCAACAAATTGAAAGATAAAAACCATATGATCATATCAATAGATGCTGAAAAAGCA